>JAXCEX010000176.1:0-54727 GCA_038382965.1 Ceratocystis huliohia
CGCTACTTCTTTCCCCCCCCCCCCTCCCCAGAAGCTTCAACGCCAACCAACTTGTCCTTTTCATCAAGAAGTTGGTTGTGAACTGGCCGCTATTATAAGCCAGAGCCACCCCTCCCAATTCATCCAACTGTGGAATTAACACAACTCACGTATTGAGCCTGCCGCTTTTCTTGCTTAACGCCCAGCACGGCTTCCTCTGCTCAAAATAAACCGGGCTACGATCAGCCGCCAACTTGCTGCTGGCCATTGAGCCTCACCGCCATACCTTCCTTGGTCCTGTCCTTTTTCCTTGAGCACAGAAGATCCAGGCATATTTTCAGCCTTCGTTTCACCTGCTGTCTTTGTCAAAACTCTTGCTCACCGATGTAAGTCATCGTCGTTGTAATTGGGCTCTCAGATCGTATCTCTCTGCTCACTTGGCGCTCTTGTCCTGTCCCTCTTCATTTCTTCTCTTTTCATTCTTGTGACAGACTGGAAAAACCCACCTCACTCAATCGCTCAATCACATCACTCACGTACCCCCTACACCTCTGCTCCCCCCTCTCTTACTCCTTCCTGTATGACCTACTTGATCTCGATTGTAGGCTTCTTCGCACTGGCTTATATGCAGTGGCATCCATCCTGCAGCCTTCTGACGGAATTGTCGACGCCCACTTCTACCGCACATCGTCCCATCTTGGCCCACCCCCTTCTTTGCATTGCATAAACCATACAGCATCTGCACCTACTCTTGTTTTGCCCTCCACGTCTTTTGTTCACCACACGCCCGCTTCCGTTACCACACCTGTCTGTTTCCACACCCCCTTTTAAAATATCCTTTTTTTTCTCTGATTACCCAAGGCCTGTCTGGTTGACCATCAGCTTTTCCTTTTTTTCTGCTGCAGGCTTCAGCTTGCCATATCATCATGTTAAAATTGTATGTTGTCTCCTGCGCACTTGGGCCATCTAGTCCGTCCGTGCCCTGCTTTGACTTCACCTGCAACTCACTAATGGCTTCTTGCCCTGGCTCTATTGACATTTTGTTTCGTGCCTTTCTTTTCTCAGCCGCGCTGGTTTGTCCTGACAGGCCCGTTCCCGATCCCATCCCAGACTACTGTCTTTTCTCTCTCTCTCTACCCGTTACCCTCTATTCCTACGTTCTTCCGCTTCTCCCCCCTTCACTGAAAGTCTTGAATATACTCCATGCACGTTTCCTATCCCAATAACATTTAACCAGTCTTTTCCATTCCCTCCTAATGGCCTGGATGGCTGAGCAGTCTCACCTTGACTACAAATCCAGGTGTTTACTGGGGGAGGGTTGCATCTAAACTTAACCGTACTTGATCATCAGACCTACTCCTACTCCTGCACAGAGGCTCTTTTCCTATTTATATGTTTAAACCAACTCCCCGCCGCCCATCTAATCCAGTGAAGTTTCACAGATTCTGACTACTTCGGTACTTCTCAACTCCTTGCCTTGCCCTATCTTTTATTCGCCGCGTCACAAATTCACTCCTGAATCATTACTTTACCCCCAAGACAAAAAAAAAGATTCATCTTCGTTGGCATAGTACGGCTTCCCTATGGAATTAAGATCTGACAATTTCACTTCTTAGACTGTCTCAAAAGTGAATGAATTCATTTACAAGACCGCATCTTTAATAGCACCCGACTTGTTTCTCTCCTCAAACATACATATTTTTCCTCATGTAAGCGTTACGCAATCCAACTTTTGCAATCTATTAACCTAACACCATAACTAGGGCGGTTAATTCATTTTGTTACGACACTTCTAATGAGAAGGAGCCAAGCGATACGTGGGCCTTCGTTGAGAACAACCGGAGATATGCTAAAACGGACAGCGACTATCTTTGTCCCGTCGATGTGGTACAGTCATAAACTCTCCTCTGCGTGTAGCTTAACTCAATCTGACCCGGGTTTTAGGCAGAGAAAGATCGTATGGATATCTTCCATGAGGTGTTTAACAAAATCCGACAGGACCACCTCCATTCAGTGCCTATTAGCCATCCATCGCGTCCCATAGAAGTTCAAGAAGGCCAACTCCCGGTATCTGAAACTCAACGTAAGCCTATTCAATGTACAAGAGGCCCAAACATCTTGGACATTGGGACAGGAACAGGAATCTGGGCTATTATGATGGCAAGGTAGGAAGCTCAACTGTACCTCCGCAATATGAGACAGCCAAGCTAATCGAATTTAGACAATATCCTGAAGGCATCGTTTTGGGTCTCGATCGTTTCTGGTATCTTCAGCCGCAAGTGTAAGTCAGTATAAACCCCATACGATGCCATTGTGCTAACAGCTTTGAAGTATCATGCCTAACAGCCATTTTTGGCCCATGGACGTCGAGAGAGACTCGTGGGACTCCATAGAGTACAACTGGGATATGGCTCATGCGCGTATGCTCATGGGAAATATATACAATTGGGATCAACTTTATAGCAAGATCTTCAAGTAAGCTCACCGTGTTAGTCTGGAGTTAAGCTAGAGACTAACCAAGGGTACAGACACCTACGACCCGGAACTGGATACTTTGAACAGGTCGACTTCGACTTCACCTTTCGTTCTGAAGATAACTCAATCACACCCAGCACAGTATTCCATGTATGGAATACTAAATACAAGGACGCTATGAATAAGCTTGGGTGCTCTGTCGACATTGACGGTTTAGCTGTACAGAGAAAACTTCGCAATGCTGGCTTCGTCGACGTGACTATGGAGATTAAACAGGTTCCAGTGAACCCCTGGCAGCGAGGTAGCGAAGATATCGGCCGGTTTATGAATCTCGCCTTCACCCACAGTCTGCAGGGCATGCTGCTTCGTCCTTTGACAAGAGCTGGCGGGATGACACCTAACCAAGTTAACGAATTGGTGCAGCAACTGGGGACTGAGATGTGTTACATGCACTGGAAGCCCTACGTGAACCTGTGAGTTAAAACACATGGATAGAAGAGGGTGATGTGTAGTTTACTAACTTGCGGCAGATACATTTGGACGGCCAGAAGGCCGGACATGCCCAGAGTATGAGGCAAAGCCTCTGATAACAGGGGCGAGCACCGTAAAACACATCAAGCCGCACTCGAGCCCCATCTACTTGTTTGATTAGATGATTTCTTTTTCTTTTTCTTATTTGAATGACGTTGAATACTTTGTTATATCACCTATATATCTTGGGGTTATCTGCTTCTGAATTTTCTTTTATGAAAATCAGCCTCGTTTCAGTCCTTGCGGTTTTCTATTCCTTTGTTTTCTATGTTTCATAAACATGCAACTATATCGCTTTTTGACGGATATCTTCTCATGTTTCAACTTCGCCTGTTACAATAAAATAAATCCACCTCTAGAAGTCTGAGAAGATGGAAATTTCACTAGACCGGATATTTAGAGCTGACGTGAAGCAGTTATAAAATTTGATGAATGTGAGATAGAAGAAGAAAACGAGTATAATACAGTATAGGGATTAACCACACCCTATTGCTTTTTCTACGGCATATGAGGCTGGAAAGGTCTAGGTCTATAGCTATGGCTTGCACTCCATACCCAAGAAAGACATAGCATAAAGGAACAACACGTCAAAGACCCCTCATTTATCATCATGCCATTGATAACATACACTGTTCTTGGGGCTTATCAAAGAGCCCCGCCAAACTTGACACTCCTTTTGCATTGGAGACGAAGAAGTGCCCTTGTGGAAGACGCAAACTCGACAAGATAGACAAGACAATAGGGAGAGAAACAAAGGGAAGAAGGGAAGCAGAAAAGAGGAATGAAAAAAAAAGAATACAATAACAAGAGGCCCATGGACAGAGAAACAGCTACTCTAGCTAAGGCTCTACCGTGCAGAAAGACGACGACTCCCCTTCGATTCTTTTTTAGTGGTGGGCAGAAGCGGTCTCACCGCGGTAACCAATCAGCTTGAAGCGGCCGATGATCTCACCAACGGTGAAGAAGCCGAGCATCTCGGCAAGCAGAACACCGACAGTGGCGGCCTGGACCTTGGTGATGCCACCGGAGCGCAGAGCAATGAGGGACTGCTGGGCAGAGGCGATGAGCTTGGCAGGCTGCTTGAGCGCGTTGAAGGCCTGGAGGTAGGAGGACTGGAAGGTGGCCATGGTGCTGTTGGTGATGGCCGGGGCATGTGGTTAGCAGGCGGAAAATAAAGGAAGGGAGGAGGGCGAGGGCGACTTGAGTAGAGTTTACGGGCATTTGGCGGCGACAAGGGACTCTCAAGAGATGTTTCGGAGGGTTGGGATGTGCCAATGGACCTCGGAAGCAGAATAAGGAGAAAGGCTAAGATGGGATGGGTGGAATTGGATTCGGTTCTGGGTCGAGAAACAACTTACGGAAGCTCCATGTTACGGCCCTTGGCAACAAACTTGCCGAGCTCCAGACCAACCTTGGAGTAGTAGGTGACCTGAGGGATAGCTTCTACGGTTGAAGCAAAGAGGTGTTAGCTTTCTTGCATGCTTGTATAGATATCGCCAGAACCCTCCCTCGAGCCAATGGACAAGATAAAGAGCCAGGACAGGGTACTTGGGGGGAGGAAACACAGGAGGAAGACAGGGACATACTCTCGATAATGGCGACGGCCTGACCGGTGCGACCGCCAGCCTTGCCAAGAGCCTTGACGGTACCTGAGACCATGGGGCCGGCGGCATTGACAGCCTTGGACAGGCCAGCGATAGCCTTGTCGGCGGCTCCGCTCGGGGTAGAGGTAGACTGGAGTCTGCGAGACATGGGCATGCGCAGAGCGCGGACGGTAGGGCGAATGGCGGACATGGTATTTCTGCTGGGGGATTTTTTGTTTCTGGCGCTGGGTTGGAGGTTTGCTTAGACAGCGGTCGAGGGGGGTATAGGAGGGTGGGAGGCGGGGAGAAGGGAGGAGGTGTCGTGCGTGTATTCGTTTGTTCGTCGAATATGATCGTCGAGAATTGAGAATTCGTCCCCGTTAGAACTAGTTTGGCTTCGTGGTGGGTTTTTTGGGTGGAAGTTTAAGGTGGGTATTGCTTTGTTTTTTTTTTTTTTCGCTAAAGAAATTTCGGCTGCTCAGTAGTGAAGTCGTCTATTCGAGGCACACTTTTGGCATTGAGCAAAACTGTATTTTTCCAAGAAAGAAAACACGTGTAAACGGTAGTAGTAAAGTAAAAACAGTCGCCAATACATACAACGAGGATGATTCAAACCAATTATATCAATACTGCAATAATATAAGCACCGTTCAAACTTCGCCTGCAGTAGCTTTGAGCATACATGCTGCTATATTGTGTCTTTAAAGTGGAGATCAAAGCAACCTACAGTGGCCCTCGGGAAATCATGGGGTGAAGTCATGGCGGATCATCCCGAGAAAAAGAAATGCTCAGTCAGCCTTGCCTTTGGCGGCTGGCTTGGATAAGACCTAGACCAACGTGTTTTTCGTGCGACACTAGCAAGGCTACGTCATGCCATATACTGCCAATTACCACAGTGTTATTTTTAATGCGTTATGAGTGAATGATCATCATGTTTATTATAAGCAACGTAGACAAACGCATTGAAGAGAATAAATGTAATCAAAAGCGGCAGAACTGACATAAAAACGGCTATTATCTACGAATCCACTCCGTAATCACTTTGGATCTGTACCTTGATGGCGCCTGTTTTGGGGTCCGCGGCCGTCTTAAATGCCTCAATTGCATCTTCCAACTTATAACGGTGCGTGACCAATCTGTCTAGACTAATCACGCCACTTTCCACCAGCCGGATGGCTCGGGGCCAAGTGTTGCAGTAACGGTACTGTAGCTGGATATCAACCTCGCGGGTACTGGCACGCATAAATGGAATGTTGATCTCATTCTTGCCTACACCAATGATGAACACCTTGCCGCCGAACTTGGCTGCGTAGATTGCAGACGCAATGGACGGCTCAGCGCCGGTGCATTCCATAACAACGGCGGGCTCAATGCCCCCAAATGACTTGACGATGGCCTTGGCGCCCTCTTCGGCAGGCTGTCGGGTTACTAGGTGTGTGACAACTGACGGGACAAGTTCTTTGGCGAACTTCAACCGGCCCTCATCAATATCCGTAATGACTATGGGACAGGCGCCAGCAGCCTTGACACACAGAAGCGTGATTAGGCCAATGGGGCCGGCACCGCATACCAAAACAGGGTCGCCGAGCGTAATGCCCGCCCTCTGGATTCCTGCAAGCGCCACGCTCAGCGGCTCTAACATCGAACCCTCCTCATATGTCATGTTGTCAATCTTGTGGCACCACATTGCTGGGTGGTTGACATAACGGCGCAGTAGGCCGGGGACAGGCGGCGTGGAGAGGAAGAGCACTTTGTCGCAGCCATTGTAGCGGCCAGTCAAGCACGGCTCGCACTCGCCGCAAATGATATTAGGCTCAATGGCCACGCGATCGCCAACCTTGAGTGTGGATACAGACGGATGCACAGCGATGACTTGGCCCGCACTCTCATGGCCAAGAATATGCTCGTCAGTCACAATCATGGGCCCGATGCAGCCATGATGCCAAAAATGCACGTCAGAGCCACAAATGCCAGTGCTTTTGATGGCCACCGTTACTTCGCCTGGCCTCAACTCGCTGCCAGCTTGGACGCTTTCTAGCGAGGGCTCACAGGGGTTGATTTTGAGATCATGAGCAACGTTTGTCCAGACGCCAATGTTGGCCTTGGAAGGCAAGGCTGGGGACTTTGTTGAGTCGCTCACGGGATATGTTGCACTGGGGCTCATTGTGGAAAGCTGGATGTGACAAGAGAGGGAAGGAGCAAAGAAGGGAAAAGTGCTTATCTGGCTGGACAAGCAATCGTAGGAGAGAGGAGGAGCAGCGGTACGGTGCTGACTAGTGGCGGGTTATGGTTGTTGAATTGTTGGGGTTAGTTGGAGAAAAAGACGCAGCAGAAGAAAAGCAGACAATCTTACCCAAGGGAGGCAAGGTGACAAAAAAGACAGAAAGTAGATGCAGTAAGACAAAGCTGGGCGTGGTCGAGAAAGAAGCAAGAAATATACAGTTTGGCGGATGTTGCTTATAAGTAAGTCCGGATATCCCGCGTTGAGCAGCAGCCTTTGTTTCCGCTTGTAAGCAGGCCTAGTCTACTAACGTACCATTGTCGTTCGCGACTAGCTAGCAGCTATATGCTAGGCCTGGCACTGATACCATACACGGCTTTTTGTTCCTAGCAGAGAAGACCCTGTATGTCCACGGCCAGCACACAGCACAGATTGTATCTCGTCTGGTCCTTTTCCCTCTTTCCTAATTCCTTCCCCTCCTCCTCTTCCTCCTTCCTCATGACTATGAGCCGTCGTTTCGGCGCTTCTGCCTGTTGCGTTTCCCCCCACACCCACACAGGTAGAGAGTCCTTGAGCCGCGGGCTATTGATTGGCGTTGCATAGAAGGACAAAAGAGGCAATCCTCAGCACAGGAAGGGCAAAAGTAGATGGGTGTTAATTAGCCTGCACTCGCCTACAGCCTACCTAGCTTCCGAGAGAGGTCACGAGAACAAAGGGGGAGGCGACTGATAAAAAGAAGAAGCGCTGCAACCAGACCAAGACAAAGTAGTGTAATCCTTCCGGGCTTTGGAGTGGAAAGAAGACCAGTGCTTCCCTTGCTGGATCCAGGGACACGAGTAGCCGCTTCTCTGGATTGGATCGCCAAAGCCCCAAATAACAGAACAGACGAAGTCAGGAGGAAAGGAGGCCCGTTTTAGTCTGGCTGTTTTCTTCTAGGCTAAGACAAATAAGCAAGTAAGACAAGGGTTCGTTCAAATGCTATTCTAGGCCAGTAAAATGCGGGAAAGCTGCTTACATCTGCCGCGCCAATCAGAAGTCGCCGCCTACAGCCCCTGCCCAGTCTGGGGCCAGCGTTGAACGACATGCTATGTTCTATTGCCAGTTGTTCAGTGACGATGGGATTGGATGGGTGGATAAATGCAAGCTTGTTTGTGGCTATTTGCTTGCCTTGCAGAACTTGCTGGCTTGCCTATGACGAAAGACGCCGGGCAGCTGAGTCTAAAATATGTCTTCCCTTCATTTTGAAACATTTGTTGATCTTTTCCAGCCGTAAATAATTCTAGACCTAAATCTACTTTTGTCCAGTCTGAAGAAGCATATATTAGCTAGCTGTATGAGTAGCTTTCTATCATAGTTCGATATCGATAATTCATGGCCAAAACCTGACCAGCAGTTCCACTGTCTGCATGTAGTTTCCAGCTCTCCAAATGTAATGAATGCTTAGGGCTTGAAGATGATCTGTCAGGTTTATAGTCGACTTGTGCTACCTTGGTATTCGGAAAGCGGGAGTGCTATCTTAATCGGCTGTCAAGAACCCCGCAGGAAAGGAACGCCATGTAACCTCGATTCTTCTCTGTTCGCCATGGCATATGCGGCGCAATCAGAATATGCCATGTTAGAAAAATGCTGTGCGCGCCACACTGTTTTATGACAAAACATAAGGAATAAATAATGCAGGCGCATAGCAGGGTGGGTAGCAGTTGCCGGTGGGTGACGTTGAGCCTGAGATAGTGAGGCTATGATATATGATGAGAAGTGGAAAGGGAGAATGTGATTTTTCTTTGAGGGCTCTAACCATGCGATTGTCACATGGAAGATGTAGAATACCCGGTTATTAGGGATAGGAAAAGCCAAGCCATATCGATTGTGTGCCTTAATGAGCATTGCACTTGAACCCATATTTGCCAGGGGAAGTGCTGCAAGGTAGCGCCATATGCTGCAAAGGAGCCACAAACCCGGGGTCTTGGTCTTTGCTTTTTTTGGCCGGTGCAGTGACGGTGGCTTGGGGCTCTTCTAGTCGATGGAAACAAGATAGGGGAGCGGGCTAGCTGATGGCAGTCAAAATCAAGCTTGTTTACATCATGCGGATAACAACGTTTCCTCTGCAGACCCCGTAGGAGCAGCAAACCTCCTCGGGTGCTTGGCCACTGAGGATCAAGTCACGCAAATCCTATGCGAGAAGAAATAGACATTAGTATGAGCAACCGGGCTAATGATGGAGGTCGATTTCTAGGGATAGCAGTGGAAGCCACATACATCGGGACAAACTATGGGACTGGCTAGAACGCCGCCAAGAGAGCCTAGAGCAGCAAGCGAGACGAACGACAAAAGAAGGAGCTTCATCTTAGTAATAGGGTCGTCAAGGCAGGGTCATGGACGGCGTAGATAGGCTGGACTGATGGTAGTACTATATAATTGCTTGACGGCGAGGTAGCGCAGGCGAGACTTGGCGGTGGAGAATTGGACAGCAGCTTTTGAAATGATGAATACTCAAAGGAGGGGAACTCAGGGATTTAAACAAGAAATCAAAACACGCTGCGTCGAAAGAAAAAAAGGAAAAAGGGTTTGTTGCTGAAGGGGAGGAAATCTCGATGGTGAATTTCACCAGGATAGAAAAACGGATGCTAACAAAATAAATAGCTGGAGCACATGACTAGAAGAACAGAAAGACGTACACACGAGACAGAAAAGGCAGGTGAATTCAAAAACGGAAAGACTGGAGTGCAAAGGAAGGACTAGCCACGACTTCGGGTTATGCAAGAATCTTTATCGATCGACTTGTGGGAGCGGGGCGTTTCTACCGTGGTTGTACACCTACCTGCTTCGGTGCTTTTGTCGTGGCATTGACTATGTTTGTGCTTGTACATGTACATGTTCATTTTTTAGAGAAGGTGTACACTTCAGTGAAAAGGGAAACTGCCACGGAAAGCTTTATGATACTGATAGCCCCATCCCGTATTGTGTGGCCCCCAACTCACCCTGTTATTGAAGCTTTGATAATGTCTAGCTGTCGTCTAGGCTGGCCAAGTGTGTCCATATATTTGGCCCTGCACACAGCTATCCCAGAGAAAAAGAAGGGGTTGAATACACATTAAGCAGGGCATAACACCGTTGAGGCAGGAGGGGAAAATAAACGCGAGGAGAAGAGCTTGGGACCATCGGGTTACGAATTTCAACACGCCACCATGATCTCTGTCCTATTTTGTGAGTTGGTGCCTGTGTAACATCACTACAAGCGAGGGAATAGAGCGAGCTGTAACCGGAATTTCATTGTGGTGCTCGAGGGTTATTCGAGCGCAAGTATCGAATGCAACCAGTTGAAACATTGAAGAGACAAGGCTCAGGAAGACAGTACCTCGATAACAAGCTAATTAAACAATAGCAGCCAGGAATTAACAGCTATGATGATGGAATGGATGCTCTGGTGGGTGGCACAAAAGCTGCCCCACATTGGCATTCTCTAACTTTGGGCTTGATGAGACCAGACACTTGATAGACCCTCATTCATCCAAGCTACATTGGACCTACCTAGTTACTTGCTGCAGGACGCTAGAAAGCGTTGGCGCTATCTTCGTGACGGGCTGAGGCCACGAACGCACGCTCATGTGTGGGCTATATTTTACCGTCTCCACATGCAAGAGTTAGATGCTCCAGTTCACCATCATGGCCTGATGCGGTAGTAGTCCTTTGTACAAACAACCGCGGTCGTTGGAATACAGAGTCCAGTAGCTAGTAACACAGCCCTAGACTAACACAATTGTGGGTGGCTGCATGCGAGTTGTACATCTTCTTTTTGGTCGTCTTTTTCGCACCTGAGATCTTGAGAGTCTGAATGTAGTTTACTCTTATAGAAATCGCAGAGACCAAGCAACGCCGGAGCAGATTCCAGGCGGAATAAACTCTTGGAAAGGCTAAGCACAGACTGTCGATGGTAATAGCGTGTATGTTTCCCAAGCAAGCTTAGTACTTGCTTATCTCTACTCCGTCATCACGTCTCCTCGGACTTGAGCTTGAATATATTCAACACCTTCGGCAATCACAGAACTTAAACGATGCCGGATTGTCTACCGGTCAAAATTAACCGTCTGCAAGGCTCGCTATAGATTTTTGACGAGCGAAGCGCAATTGCTCCCAAGTTAACCTGTCGTTCGTCGCTGCTCTATCGCGGTTAAAGGGCAAAAGAAACAAACAAACCGTAATCAAAACAATGTGAACAGGGCGTACAACTAGTACAAAAGAAACGTAGCAAAGGAAAACAAAATATAGCTCGGCACTCCCACTTCCGAGAAAACACACCTGCCGCCATGCCACCTCTCAAGTGCCAATACGGCATATCCTCCACTTAGGACCAAGTTTCTCCACCAGATACCTGCAACACCTGTCTCCCGCGAGAAGCTCCCGCACAAATCTCGTGGGCAGTTTCTTGTCATTGTCCTGTCACTCCCACGGATGACTTAAGGTCTTAGGTTGTTTGCAGCCTAGGACCGGACACCGTATTTCTACATTCACGTGCTTGAGCCAGACGTGATATTCTTCGAAGCCGCCGTGTCCGGAGCGCGCTGCCAGAATTCGGATGACCGTGTAGCCCCTTCATCTAGCCGATGTCACGTAGTTTCGGATAGTTCATCACATAGCCGATGTCTGATCTTTGGGCAGTTATATTTTACCCAGTGCCGAAAAGCGTCCATATAGGTACTGATATTTTCACACGTCCTATCACATACGATCATAGCTTGTAGAAAGCACGGGATCCCGTCCGCTCTCCCTTAGTTAAACTACAAAGCGCTGGAATAGTACTACGGTGGGTGACCACGTGGGAATCCCCAGTGTTGTATGTCCTGCTTCTTTTGTTGATTTTTTTTCAATCTCTTGCTAAAGGAGGGCTATCGTATAGGCTCTGATATGTCTGCATGTCCCATCACATACGATCATAGCTTGTAGAAAGCACGGGATCCCGTCCGCTCTCCCTTAGTTAAACTACAAAGCGCTGGAATAGTACTACGGTGGGTGACCACGTGGGAATTCCCAGTGTTGTATGTACTTTTGTTATCCCGCCCCCTTTTCTTTTTGTTAAAATTGTGCACCTTAGCTAGAAGTTGGGTGACGTGGTATGACATGGATAGCTTTGCATTCTAGCTAGCCGTAGCTGACTGTCATCTTTTACTCTACGAATATCCAAAGTCTACGGGCCAGCCACAAAACACAGAAATAACATAGACTGTAGATACTATAAGAGCCAAACTATAGACGAAAAGGCATGAAGCACAAGTAGCAAAGAAACAGCGTAGTAATGAAGATGGTGAAAAAGAAAAGAAAACTCCTTGGCCGATAAGGAAAACAAACGAGAAAGGAAAGAAAAACAACAGATAGAAGCCAAAAGAAATGGTAAGATGATGGTTTCAAGTCATAGTAGCCGATAAGCATATGGTAGAAATGGCAGAAACGGGAATAGTGGTACGTATATCGCTAAGCTTTGCGTTGTATCGGCACAATAGTGAAAGCGGCGGTGATGGAGAGGTAGAGCCATGCTTGTAATACAAGACCTACAAGCCCTTGAGTATCCGGTAAGACTCGTCAGACTTCACGTCTGTATCGGCTGTCGTTGCCTTGCTGGTGTCGGACTTGAGACTAGTAGACATTCGGCTGGCAATGCTACTACTCATTGAGTTTGTACGGCTCGAGTCGCTTGGTGGTGAAGGGGCAATAGCCTTGACAGGGGCCTGGCCAGGCTTGCGGACCGTTTGCAGATACGTTGAAGGCAAGTATCCTAGGCGGCCATCGCGGGCGCGACAACGCCACCACTCGCTCGGATTGCCGAAGGGATCAGTCTTGGATAGGACAGCGATGATGTCACCCTTGTGTACCTCCAAGTCAACACCCGACAAGGCTCCGTCGCCGCTGCTCTTGGCGACGAAATCAAACATCACACGGCAGAATTCAAGCTGCGAAGCATCAACGACCTGCTGCTGGTCGGGTTGTTGGCCGGAATGCACGAGGGCCCCCTGGCCCATGGCGAGCCGCTTCCGCTCATCGCGCTCCGCAACAGCTTTGATCAGCTTGTTCATGAGGTAGGGTAGACCAAACGCAGCCAGAACAAAGAACATGAGAGGCTTTCGACTAGCGCGGGTCGGCCCGGAGCCGCCGGCAGGAGAATTTCGGCCCTCAAAACGAGCGAATGCGGCAGGTGTTAATGATGATGCATCGGCAGGCAGCGGAGAGCCAGTTAGCTTAGCAAACATAGTCTTGACCCAGCGCACAATAGCAAACACGCCAAGTAAAGAGCCTAGGGTGTCCCGCAAGTTTCCAAACTGCTCAGCTACAGAAATCATGGCGAAGAAGCTGGAATGTGTAGCCATGTAAGTGCTCTCTAGCATCTGAGCGAACCCACCAAATGCCCCAACAATGCCCTCAAGCATCTGAAAGGTAGCCTGTGTGCTTTGGCTAAATCTGTTGGCTAGACTGTTGGGGTCGGCGGGATTCATCATCCCCCCCATTCCATTTCCGTACATGCCGCCTGCGCCGTACATTCCGGATCCATAGGCACCACCATAACCTCCGTACATGCCCGTGCCATAGGAGCCCATGCCGCCCATTCTGTTGTAGGGAGATGCATAGGGCGATTGGTAGCCGGTGCCATATGGACTGTAAGGTGTGGCAGCGCCGACTCCCCCTATTCGGCTATAGGTAGCGGCATTCTGGTTTATGGTGTCGGTAAGAGATGGTGGTCTAGCTGGGAGTTGAGGAAGTTCTGTGGTAGAAGAGTTCGTCGCAGTCGTCGTAGAAGTCATGTGGGATGTTGAGCCTAGATGGGGAGGAGGGTATCAGTATCTGCAACATGGGGAGACTGTCTTGGTGGGAAAATGAGGCCTGCGTGCAAGCGCAAATAAATGCAACTCCACAGACGCAAAGTGATGAGGCGCTATATTCCTCGCTTCTTGGACAGCAGATACTGAGCTGACTTACCACCAACAGCCGCGCTTGATCGCTCCCAAGGTTTAGGCGGTGATGCCATAAAGGGGTAGAGAATAGCGGGTTTGTGTGAGATATCGGGGCTTCAAAAGGCTGAGGCCTGGCTAGAGCGAGATACGGAGAGTGTTACAGCCGTTGAAGGTGAGATAGACGTATGCCAAGGTCGGATGGACCGCTATTGTAGACGGCCGATAGAGGAATAGGTTTTGAAGCGAAAATTATACGGTGTACACCTAGAGTTTCGAGGTGAACGGAATGATCCAAGTGAAGGGAAGAGAGGGCAACTGTCTGTTGGCAAAATGCAGACGGATGTCCTTGGCTAGAAATCACGACGCGATCAAGGATTCTGGTGGAAAGGGGAAGAATGACGCAGTTGGCGGAGCAGCTGAGTTGAAGCGAATTGAGCTTTTGGAAATACTCGCCGAGTGCAAACCGTAGCGTATAAGAAAAGACAGAAAAAAGTAAATAAATTTAGGCAAGAGCAATGAGAAATGCGCGGAAAAAGAGGGACGACAAAATAATTGATGGAAGGACAGAATACGAAGCTAGAAAAAATCGCGAGATAGTGAGAATAGGGAATGAAAGGCTAAAATGGGCAGGGAGAGGGAGCTGCGGCCAAAAAGACGGTCATCAAAAAAAGGCTAAAAAGGTCATTTACAATGAAACTTTTCTGAGCCTGCCTCGGCACAAAAAATAACAAAAAGAATGTCGTTCGAAGCCTAACAAAAGAAACGCATCGATAGCCGTGGCGACGGCGGCTCCCCCTTAACAAAAACAGCAATGGCAGCCCCACTTTTAAAGTAAATAAGGGTTCTAGCACGTGCCATGGTCTTTAGTCAGCGCATACAGTGCGACGGTGGAATGAACTGTCCTTAACACTGTCTGATATACAGGTTCTCCATTTTCACATGCTGAGTGCCATTGTGTGAGACGGCTCATCACCATCCTGATGGTGGGGTACTTGAAGGTCTAGTGTTTCTTACGTTCTATATATGGGCTGACAAGCTATCCGAAACGCCCACCAGGCCTATTGCATCTATGTACATACTCGAGCTTAAGAATCTTGCTTTAGTTCAGGTAAGAAGATTGCTCAGTCTTGCGCATAACCTTCTGTAATGTCAAATAATTCTGTGCGAAACATCCGGGTTCCCCTGCCATGGCATCCCAAGTCATCTAACAAGCAGAGGTTGTGCCAATATCGCAGGTATTCTTGACTTAGTAATCGTCTCTGTGTATATCTATTTTGATTATTTTGATGCTCCAAAGTGTGACGGCCTGGCACCGGCGCCTAGGTAGATAGGGCACCTTGAAGAAGATATTGGGGGCCTTGCCCAGCGTGTTGTCGTATGTAGACAAAGTTAGCAGGGACCGTCCTGGTGTAATCCTCGACTTCGGTCGTTTTGTCAAAGTGGTGTCAATCGTATGGAACGCTGTTAGACACTAGATAAGGCCGGGTCGGTATTGCCAGGTCTTAGCGCAAAGAAGAATTACTCTCAGCTTAGTGGTATTTTTTCTTCGGTGGTGCTAGCAGCATTAGCCAATTCTTTGCGAATAGTAACCCTTTCTTTCATTCAAGATACCGGGGTCCCGGTAGTCTGTACGGGAACATGTGCAGACTAGCAGTCGTAGAAACTGTAATCTCCATGTTGTGCGCATCGGCCTGTGGCGGAACTGGCGGGTCAGAATCATGGTTGCAGAAAAGACATAACGTAATTTTCTTACAGCAACAACTACAACGCCTCATGGGGCAGGCTTTCGGGATGACTGCATAGTTCACTGGGATGATGCGTAGCTCAGTCGCCTGTGTCGACAGTTTTCTTGCTATTACCCCCTCAAGGATTTCTCTAGAGTTGGTAGGGGCGGGATCAGCCGCAGTGAAAGATTATTGGGATACTTCTACTAGTACCGCTTTTCATCCTATCACCAGATTCATGGCCAGAGACCGTTTTTTGGGTTTATACAGACGATTTTGTACTTGGGACTCGACAAACAAGCCAACCACTTCCGTCTTTGAAAAAGTAAAATCCTGGAGCGACCATATTCAAATCACGGCCACCACCTACTGGAAGCCATCTTCCAATGTCAGCATCGACGAGGCTATGGTTCGCTTGGCCGGCAGAAGTAAGGACACCGTCCATATGCCGAATAAACCGATACCTATTGGCTACAAAGTCTGGGTGGTTGCTGACTCTGGGTACTTCTTGAAATAGTCATTTAATTCAAAAGACCACGGCCCAGTTGAATTGAATTCATCGTTATATCCAACGCTCGCTCCTACGCAGGCCATCGTTGTGGATTTACTACGAAGATTCAGGTCGACAGTCAACAGATGATACAGTTGAAAACCCGGGATAAAACAAAAGATTTTATCCCGTGGGACACTGTGTATGCCAGAAAACACAAAGATCACGATGTTATGCAATTCGGCTTCAAAGACAACGCTTTTGTACATTTGTCAAGTACAAACTTTGATGGATGGGAGAGTCCAATTGATCGACTTCGTCACCAACCAGCCAAGTCATCTACGAGCGCCAGGACGTCTCGAGTCCCGTTTTGTGGTCAATCCACGAAAATACTGCCAATCCCGCAAACAATTGATGCATACAACCACCATATGAATGGCGCCGATATTGGCGATCAATTACGAGCTGAATTTGCGTCGTCCCAAAGGATCAGACGCGGTGTCCAACAAGCGCTTTTAGTCTTTTTTCTTCTTGAAGTTAGGGCTACGAATACCTTCTTACTGCAACGGCATGGCTTGGAGACTCCGATCAAAAGCCAGGGCGCATTCAGAAAGCAATCATTTACCGAAATATTTCAAAGATTTGGTCAAATAGTCGCTTTACGCAACCAAGGCTTACAGACGACGCATACGGCAGACGGCATTCAAAATCATCGCCAAATTCGTCTCGAGAAGCGTGGTTTTTGCGTCTTTTGCTCCTCTAAATGGCAGAATACGGTGCTGGGCCAGTCGCCAGTGGTAAAACGAGCCCCCCCAAAAGGCCAAAATTCATACAACGTTGCCCTGCCCACAGAAAAGGCATAATTTCGTACTCAAGGAGATGCACTGTCCAAAATCGGCCATGCCAGCTTCCAGGCTGTATTCGGTATGCCGTCTTTTCCACGTTCCCAGCGTGGAAACCTGTGTCCTTGGCTTCCGCCAAAGTTAGCTTCTCTCAGAGTTGTGCTCTGGAGTTAGCTTCCTCTCCTACTTCCGTCTAGCCTTGTGGGAGTCTGGGAGAGCTTCAGCCTTTTCTCGTGGTGTTCTCATATCGCCATCTTGGGGTAATGGGGGAGCCCCTGTCCAGCAGAGCCTGGCTTCCAAAGTCAGTTGACCGTTTTGAACACGTTGGAAGCTTCTGTCATGTTCTCAATAGTCTGCCCCTATAGCTCCCATTCTGCCGATCGCATCCCAATTTGGAGCAGTTTCCTCTTTGCCTTGTACGCTTCAAAGCACGTATCGATGAAACTCATCCGCATATCTTAGTTCAAAAGCCATGTAACTCACATTTAAAGAGCTATCGTTTTATTTCAATTATACTCTCTTGTTTATCATCATTTATACTTTTCATATAGCCAACCCAACAAAACATTGTATTGTATTGTATTTTATAACGTCTACCTACTGCTATTTCGCAGCAATACGACGGCATATTGCAGACGGGGGCACCTTCCGGGCGGCTAGCAGTGATAGGAACGCACAGACGTCAATCATCTCCTATGACTTTTTAGGGTCCGGCAGCATAGCAAAGAGAGCCTTCTATCTAGCGCGGCCCGAGAACATATCTAACGGGATCCAGAATTAGTTACCTGGTCTTTTTGGTAGATGGCAACCAAGTGAAAAAAAAACTAGTCTAACATGCCACCGGCTTTCGGCAAGGGGGATGTGTTGTGGTGATTTGGCATGCAAAACTTTCTATTTAATCTATGTACATAATTTCCTAGGACTGAATATAGACCATGTGATGTGAGTCAGTGACGTGTCAATGCCACGGTGTGGGTGAGGCTACGCATCACTACATGACTAGACACACATGCTAGAAATGACACGTAGCTGTAAACCCAAGTATATATATCTCATAGCGAAGTATGAAGGAGAGAGGGAGGGATGAATACAAGCCATTCTACAACATCGGATAGCCCTTGGCGGAATACGATTGTTTTGTCCTTCTGCATGCAAGGCTGTTGCAGCACTTCCAGTTTCCCTTTTTTCCCTTTCTTCCCTTTCCCCACCGGAAAAACCCTATACAGACCCTAAACTCAGAAGCGGGGTTAACTCAAACTTCCCCACAAACACTCAAAGCCCAGAAGATCATCCAGACAACAACAAAACAGAACCGAAACTATCTGGCAATTATATGTTCTAAGATCTCCCTCAACCGGAAAAAGCGGTCCAGACAAACGATCAGAAACCCCAAGGCACTCGACCTCCTCTACTTGTTTCAGGGCCTGGAGGAAGAAGTATTCCAAAAGGCAACGAACTTCGAAAAGTCGCCACGGCAACGGGCTATGGACGAATCGAACGCGATGGGAGTCGTACGGACCGGCCTCAACGAAGAAGACAAGGAGTTGAGCATTAACACCGAGACTCCAAAGTCATGTTGCACTCTCCTTCAATGCAGGCACAACAAAAGCAGCGCTCACCGCAGCAAGTACATCTTCGCCGACCTCGACAAAGACATGGGGAAACAATGGAAGGCTGGTGATCGAGCATCATCCATATGGTACAGCTTGAGAACTAAAATCCCGAACTACCAAGGGATGAGTGATCTGTCAAAAGACTCGACAACCGGCAACTCTCTGGCAACGTTTGTCATTAAGAGTTGGATGACGCAAATGCCAAATCACATCGCAAAGGCGTTTGAAAAACGCATGGGCCAAAGTTCAGGCTACTGGAACGATGTGATGGAAAGAATCGAGCATCATTTGCAAACTCTTATTGCGATTTATCCCCGAGAATGGAAGAAGCATTGCGCAATACCCGTAACAACTCTGTCAAAGGACAATGCAACCCCTACACGGACTGAAAACTCCAAAGCTCGCCAGGGGGGAGGGCCGGGAGGCCCAGGGTGCGGTTGGTGCCATACATGTGGCCATACAGGAGGAGGATGCCGGGCCAGGGGGAGGCAGGCTGGAGGGGTTATCCAGTCCAACACGGCTCTTCTCAGCAAAACATCATCAGGTACGAAAAATGGGATCGGTGTCAGGTGTACAGGAACCGCAGGCCCCGAAAAATAGGACCGACTTCAGTCCAAGGACCGCAGGCCCCGAAAAATGGGACCTGTGTCGAGTGTCCAGGCACCGCAGGCCCCGAAAAATGGGACTTGTGTCGAGTGTCCAGGCACCGCAGGCCCCGAAAAATGGGACCTGTGTCGAGTGTCCAGGCACCGCAGGCCCCGAAAAATGGGGCTTGTGTCGAGTGTCCAAGGACCGCAGGCCCCGAAAAATGGGACCTGTGTCGAGTGTCCAGACACCGCAGGCCCCGAAAAATGGGACTTGTGTCGAGTGTCCAAGGACCGCAGGCCCCGAAAAATGGGACCTGTGTCGAGTGTCCAGACACCGCAGGCCCCGAAAAATGGGACCTGTGTCAGGTTTACAGGAACTGCAGGCTCCGAAAAATGGGACCGATGTCGGGTCTACTGAGGTGGACTCCGACTGGGGACTAGAAAGTTGGGATATTCTAAGATCAATGAGGGGGGGTTTGCTCAAAGAATTTGTGGAAAAGGAATGAAAGTCGTGGCAGAAGAAAGAGTTGTATATATATCAGCAAAGGTTCAAAACGGACCTACTCTAATGAATCTGGTGATCTTTACGCACTGCTGTTCACCGCAAATAAGATTACAATGGAAGTACACGTGACACACTAGAAAGTTCATGAGAAATTTGGCTATGTAGGCGAGTATAGAATGCGAAACTAATCAGCAGACAAAGACTATATCTAGATCAAGCTGTAGCCATGTACAGAAAGGAAGATCACCAAAAGAAATGGCCATGCTCACACTCTTACAGCACAGGGACCTCTAGACCTAGAACACATGGATGTATGAACTAATCGTCTCATTGGACTGAACATGGAGAATTTCATCGTGGAAGAAAACGCACTAAAATACAAATAGGCCATGGCTACTCAGAACGGGAGAGAAATTGCGAGCATACTTGACGAATGGAAGAGACAAATCGATCTTGAGATGTGTACGACCGTCAAAGCCTTTAGAGCCGACCGAGAGTGCGGTAGAACTCAAGAAACCGACAAAGGTGAGAAAAGAAATACGGATCCGAGGTGCAGCTCACGATCCTGGGCACGTTGAGCCAAAATCGAGTAGCGGAACGAGCAATCACGACGATAAACGACACAGCCCGTACGTTGCTCAGAGACCCATCAATGCCCATAAAAACTCCAGCCATATGTAGCTACATGGCGAATTGAGCAAACATCAAAAGCAAAATGTCATCGTTCGAGATGTTCTTTAGCATAGCCCCAAACATAGTGCACATTGACAGAGGGGAGGTACGGGTCCCTCTTCTACAAAAACTACCCACAGCAAGAATATCGAAGTTGGACCCAGAAACGAGTTTAATTCTCGAGGCAATTATGGGGTATTGCTATCAGTTGATGAAAATGTTGTTGGAAGATACACGTGCTGGGATATCAAGAAGGAGAAACCTGTCGCCACCTACTTGAACCAACCGAAACAACACTTGACTACCCCCATTCCTAAACAACTCATGGAAATCGCGGGCTAGGAGGAGGCTGTGGATGACCAATGCCACTTGATAGGTTAGAGATACAGCAGAAAAATGCTGAAATTCACAATGAAGTTAAAACAGCACATGAACAAGACAATACTAGACCTAAAATGGAGATGGACATGGACACCGGAAACTAGGAGAGAGTTACTCTATTGCTAGAATAAGAACGGGGGCTTGGAATGGCAAGTAATGAAACTCCTAGAACGGTTCAAGGTAGAATAAACTAGAAACTACAGGGCCTATACGTCAGAGAAATATTGAAGAGGCCATGTATTCAGATCTCAAAAGAGGACAACGATTCAAGCCTAATAACATGAAAATGACCATGGTCGATATGTCCTGTGGGACAACAACATGAAGAAACTCTGTGTTACTGGATCAGTACATTTCTACGAAAAGATGCAACCGAAAATCCAAGACAGAAGAAATTACTCGGCCAGGTTGAAAACGACGGGCGACCAAGCAGAAGGCTAAGGTAGCGTTATCAGAATCCCCTATACCGCTCGAGGAGGAGGCCAGCTCGCAATCTAAATATCTCGCGAGACGAGTGAGGCGGCATCAGAGCAACTCCCCTAATCAACTCTTGAGGCACTTAAGTCACTTTCAAAGGGACTAACGGCAATAATGCATCAGACTGCCCTATTGAAGCCTGAGAACCAGATGCTTCGACAGGCAAATGAGACTCTTAGTAAGCGGCGTAGAGCAAAAAGGACCCGGTTACGGAATGGAGGCAAGGCGACTGCAAGTGAGGGAAAGGGTGAAACTGACTAGAAAGAAGTTAACGTGTAGGTGATGGCCAAGCCATCGAGAGGTGGTAGTCAGGGGAGGTCGGGGCCAGCGAGGGAAAGGTGTCATAACTTAAGAACATGTCACATTGTTGTTGAGATATCCAGAGAAGAGAATAGCAGTTAGTTTTAATTGATAAGATGCTTTATTACTTTTTTATAAAATAATCTATAATGTAGGAGAGAAAAAGTTGGGCGCTCGCTCATCATACATTAAGGACCGACTTTGTTGGGAGATAACGTAGTCCATAAGCGAGCAAACCACTTCCACCACACCTACAACCAGCAAGGCTCCATTATACCACCACAACGAAAGCAACAAATTCAAACTATTCAGAGCTAAATCCTGCCACTGTTATTGAATCACCCTCACAAGACCATGCGTCGTATCTGGTCTTGCTACAGGTACTACGGTGGCTGTTCAGACACTGCAGTCCCGTGTTCGCGGCTGCCATTCTCGCGCCTCCCTTGCTCTAGCTGCTCACCCACATCCCTTTGGTCTAGTAAATTATGTCCATCCTTTATGGTGAGGCTTGCTCCTTTCCGGAAAATGTTTTTTGGCCCTTCACCGTTTTCTTATAGCATGACTGGCCTCCCAAAGCATCTTGTTCTCGAGGCTGAGAAGGGCTACCTCGTACATTATCACCTTCGCCCCTTTGGTGATTTTGTCCACAGCGCTGTAAATGGGTATTGGAGAGCTGCTATGATGACGGGCCATCTGACTTGCCACGCGTTTATTTTGTCGGGATCCTCGCAAAAGGCTGTTCAGTGCTCGTATGCACGATTAAAACGCGCCCGGGGCTCTAGTTACAATTTTACGAAGTTCGAAGCCAAAGCTTTCCGACACGCCCTGAATCGCGTTTGGCCGGAAGCATATTCACCATATCTTCTACACGAGAGTGGTCCTTAAAACATTGTAAAGATTTGCCGCTGTCCTTGATTCAATTGAGGACGATTCCATTTGTTTTGGTAGTAATGTCATTGCGAAGAAAGAAACCAATAATTTAGGATGAAGTGGTCCGCTCGCTTATGAACGACGTTATGCCACATGTTATATTATTCGAGTTTCCAGACCAAGTTCTAGATCGTGTGTGCTACATCACGTATTCATTTGATGTTATTCTAACTAGAGCTGGAATCTCCACAACAGATGACTGGGGCTTGTGTTTCACGATCGCTCCCTGTTAGTTGTATCACAATTAGGTGTATTACTTTCGTATTTAGTTTCTACGTTCTATCTAACAGCATGGCGTCTGAATGATGGTACCTTTATAGGTGAGATATGCCTTGTGTCCCAGTAGTATCTTAGGGCGTTGGTCCTCCATGAATATAATGGCTGAAGCTGTGGCCGAAGTCTCGGTATGCCTCCTTCAGGGTAGTATGGAGCCACCAACTTCAAATTCTAATTAGATTGTAATTCTTGCCTTTCCTTTCTTCTACAGACACTCGACATGCCGCAAGGTAGAGACCCAGCTTCCATTTGCTTCATCTGCCATGGTCCATAGCTACGCGGAGTCTAATCAATTCGCGCGTAAAAAGGACAACCCACGCGAGCAGAAACACACAGTTCGGAAAGCACAACAAAGCATTGCCCCTACAAAGAAGAAGGCCTTCCCCAAAGCCGGAGGCCCGGTGGCTTCACAGATCGAGGGAGGCTACATCGACTGTATCGCGAAACAGAAGAAAGTGTCCAGCAAACTAGCTGAAACCCCTAACATGGAAATTTAGCTAGAAGTGACAGCCATGTAGCTTCCTATGGTTGAACACAGACAAACTACGCAGGGCAAGAGTAAGGGCTCCTGACCTGACCAACCCTAAGGCTATTTATTCTCAGAGAAGCCATGCCTCAAGGCCTAAGGAGATCCGCACGAGGAAGCAATGCAAGAAGAGCAGCTCATAGCTCAGTCTATATGGTCGCTACTTGCAGCTTCTCATAGGGTCCGACTATTTCCCCACCATGATGCGTCATTAACAGGTGCAGGCTTCTAGGGAGAGCAGAGCCCTCAGCATTTCGCATCATATTACCTCTTTTAGCCTATCAAGAGTCATAATGCAGCTAGCTATCTTAGCAACTAACACTGCTTTTAACTGACTTTCTATTATTATAAAAATTTCGTAAAACACAAAGGGCTGTCACATTCAGTAAAGGAATGTCTAACAAAAGAAGGCCCAGAAGTAACAAGTAGCTGTCATTTGTCATAAATAGCTTGAACCCGAATGACAAGTTATTGAGCACCGCATAATGCAGGCCCCGTTCATCTCTGATATTACAATAACGCTCTATCTTGCATAATGTATTTCAAATCAAGGCTCTATCGCGAGCGCTGGTTCACCCTTCTAGAGGTCTTGCGACGCCGTCCGACAGCCTGATAGTCGTCGTCATGTGCGGGATCCTCCCCTTCTCCTTCCACATAGCCCTCACTTTCGTCGTCGATTCTTTGCACTGTCTTTGCTGGCCTTTTCCGCTTTGTACTTGTCTTGGTAGCATTGCCCGGAGCAGAGCTTTCATCGGTAATCTCACCCGCCGCCGCTTGCTTTAGTCTATCAACTGCCTTGGCCATGCGCTTGCTTCCCTGTACACGCTGTCGGGGTGCAAATGCATCACGAGCGCCAACACCGACACCTCCTTGAAAGTACTTTGTGATATTGCTTTGGGTCCCTTCACGTTCGCGTCTGTTCATATCGCGAATCACTGGAACAAGAACCTCATCTGTGCGATCCTGGCTCCAACCAGTCGTGGCCATGAGAAATTTACGGAGCCCGTCAAGATCGGGCACACCCCATTGGAATCGCTCATCACTGTCGTCAACTTCTGGGCGAATGTAGGCATCATACACAGTTTTGCTGGGGAAGCTAGCAGGTAGAAAGAGCTTGGTCAAGTGCGACTTTCTGAATTTCCGCCGAAAAGCAGATTTGTCAGCATCATGAGGCCTGTTATGTAGCTGGACATCCTCCCACCATTCCTTAAACTTTTCAAGGCCATCTTTACCAGGAAACTCGGACAGAATTTCAACGGCAGTGACAGGGCCAACGCCGGGAAGTCCCTCGGTGTAATCCGATCCAAGAAGCAGCGCTAGGGAGATCAAACTGTCGCGGTCAAGTGACATTTCTGTCTCTAGATCTGACGTAATGTAGCATTCGACAAACTTGCTGGTATTGAACATGTTCTTATAAACACGAGTACCCCCAAACAGGAATGTGTCCGAATCGTCTGTGATAATACCATCAACTAGACCAAGCCTCACAAGCTCAGCACACTGGGCTTCGGCTTCCATAGGAGCAGTGATAAATGGAATCCCAAAAAGTCGAAGGAGGTCTTGGCATTGGAGGGCCATGGTCTCGGTTACCTCGTCAGCATCTCGGCGCTCTCTGCGCTGCTCATCGCGAAGCTGCCTGAGTTCAGCCTCAATAGATGAGTGGTTGGTACCTTCAGGCCGATTTTGAACTTGGTTGGCAAAGCGTGCATGTTCTTCAGCCTCTTCGGCCAATTGTATAAGGAGTTGCTCATCCTCTAGATCGCTAAAGTCATCTGGGTTACTGTCTTCGTTATCCGAGTTTAGGGCTCCTTTGCCAAATAGCTCTTCGTCGTCAATCTCAAATTCATGTACGCTAGACTCTCTGGGTGATTCGGGAGTACTGGCTTTATTGGTCGCAGTATCGATCGCTACCACGTCCTCAAACTCGGGCTCGGGAGAGTCTTGCTTTGAATCCTCGACATCGAGCTCGAGTGGAGGCTTATTTGTTGGCTGAGGCTGCAAATTGAGTGTGGTAGAGGGAATAGACTCTTTGTCATTCACTATCCTTTGAGAGATTGCATCCACAAGCTCAATTTCAGAGTCCGAGTCCGAAAGAACTTCGATAAAGTCTGTTTTTCTGGAGCGGAGGTTTTCATAGAACTGTTGTTCGCTCAAAGCATGGTCGCGATCCTTTGCATCCATTTGCCTCTGAGCCTCTTCCTGCTTCTTCAGTGACTCAATAATGTCTGTATCGTCCAACATCCATGGTGGAAGTTCATTATTTGGCTTATCATTATTATGCGAGTCTGGGACAAAGCCCCCGCCAAGTTCGAGAGAACTGCCTTCATCTGGGGGCCCGGGTGTCTTCTTTGGGGATTGGATCTTCTTCTTTGCAGTCCAGTCAAGTTTTGGGAACGGGAGAGACTGAGAAGGTGGCTTATTGACTTTCATTGAAATCATGGGTAGTGGTGCTGTGGCAGGCTTGTGTTGCTGGGCCTTTCTAGACATAGCCAAAGCAGCGTAAAAGTCCATATCGCTATCACTATCGCTATCATTAGCAGGTTCAGGTTGAGCAACCTCTCTCGTGCTCGGGTTGCTGACTTCAGTGTTGGCACGTTGGTTTAAGGTGTTGAGGGTAGACTTGGTGATGGGCCGTGATAAACTTTGGGGCATTTCCACAGCCTTTTGTTTCCAAACTGGCACATCCGTAAGATTATCATTAGGTTCAATTTCGTCATAGGCAGAGACTTTCGTAGATATCATGGCCTTGTGCTGAGTCTCAAGAGCAAGCGCTATTGCGATATCTACATCGTCTTGCTCGTATTTATCGGCTGCTGTGTGCTGATTTTCAGGAAAGCCCCTTTCTATTTGCAACGGAGCATTACTAACAAAAAGCCCTTCGTCTTCGTCTCCTTCTCCCTCTTCGTCCTTTTTCTTTTTTGCGCTAGCTTGAAGGGAGGCAGTTTGCGATTGCTGCAAGGCTCTTGCCGCCAATGCTCGAGTCTTCGGGAGACGATTAAGGCCCTCGATAGGCACATCTTCAAAATCTTCGTCCTCGCCCTCATCAGAGTATCCGTCTTTACCCTGAAATTCAAACTGCAGAGCATCAACATCAATGGGCTTGTGTGCTTTCCCAATATCTTTATCTCTGTTGACAACTCCAAGCGCCCAGCCACCCTCAGCACTGTCGTTTTTGACAAGGATGTACTCTCGGTTCTTGTCCCCGGCGATCCGGCGTCCTCCGTCAACTGTCAGATCAAGACCAGTCATTCCGAGTTCTTTCATAAGTCTTTGTGTGAGGTTGTTCCGCTCCTGAACTCGCTCAATTTGAAAGCGAGAAAATGCCATGCGGTCAGGGAACATGATCTCCAACTGTTCTTTGTCTAGACCCATTCTTAGCCGACTTCGTAGTCTAGCAGCATTCAAAATGTAATAGCGGTCGGCAGCCGGAAGACTCTGAAAGAAGTCACCATCAAAGTCGATGTTACTAAAGTCGTAGAGGTCGACGTCTTCGCCAGCGTTGAACTGACGTGCATATTCTTCTAATTCCTCCACACTCATTATTCGCGGATCTTCAGGGTTTGCCCGTGCTCCCACTCCCCCTTCAAGATCGGGCAGGTGATATGGATCTTGTTTGACAAACTTTCGTTTGCGCAGTCGCTCTTGTGGCGACAATCCAATCTCGTCTACATAGACAGCGTTCTGGAAGTCTATCTCGGGTTCTTCCTGATCAACTTGTTTTTCCGCCACCTGGCCTTCTTTTTGGGAACGACGCCGTTTTTTCTGGCGCTCAGCTTCTTCGTAGGCCAGCCGTTGCATTTGCACAGTCAAGAGCTTCCCTGCTGTACGCGAGGCGTCTTCACGGCGACCTTCGCGCCTTTGGCGGCGGTTTTGAATAGTTTGCCGCTTCAAGACCGGGGCTCCGCCATCAAATACAAACACTGGTAGAATTCCAAACCACAAAAGCTTGCAGATACGTCGAAAAAAACCGACTACGTGAGAGCTGTTCAGGGCGTTTCCCTCCTTGTCTCGCACAGCTTTGAGGAACTGGTAGATCCAGATCGACGCGTCAACGGCCAAACGCTTTCGGTTGAGTGTTGCAATATTAGTTGGGCGAGCACAAGGCTGCACAACCTGCCAAAGGCCCGTAACACCCATATTAAGCCCAAGCTTTTATAATCGGACTGGATGAATTACGCATAAGTGATGTCTACTGCGAAGATGGATACCCTAATGGCTTTAAGCAGTTAAGATAACGGAATGCATATGAGTTTAACAAGTAGGCCTTGGACACCGATGGAGAAAAAGGGGTCCTAAGAAGGGGAAAAAAGTAATCAAAGTGAAGTCAATTTGCGTGAAGAATTGTTGCTGGCTATGATAAAGTAAGAGAGTGTTGGTTGCCTGTTAGTGCAGCTGAGCCAGGCAGGCGGGCGGTGAGATCAAATCTAGGCAGGTATCGGATCACAGCCTTATACGCCCCGAGGTCTACCAAATGACTAAAAAGTAAACGTGCCATAACCATGAATCGAACATGGGTCACGTCGGATTACTGGGGACCGTAGACCACAACGACGTATTCTAACCACTAAACTATTATGGCGATCATTTTGACCTGAACTGATGATGCCGCATCTATCAGAGCTTAAGAGGCCTTGGGCTAAACGGGCACGGCTTTGATTGCCAAATGACTAATTTCGAAGGTTGAGGCAGCTTCGCATCTGCCATCTGCCCATCAAAATGTCCCCGTCAACTTGATTGGATCGTTGATTATCATCGACTCAATACATCCAGCCTCTTCTCTTGCGCTTCATGGATTTAGAAGACATGTCGCCCCGAGACTTTCTCGGTAGCCTAATCAACAAGCAACTGCGAGTTGAGATCCAAGATGGTCGATACTTCCATGGCCAGCTGAAATGCACTGATCCGGTATATAGTTCCCAAGAACGTTTCTCAGCTCCTCAATGAACAACATGACGAGAGATTGAGTCATGAATAAATAAGCTTTGCCTAATACTAACATGGGCTGGCAGGATATGAACATTGTGCTAAGCAACGTGTATGAGCACCAAAAGCCTCAGAGTACACCCCTTGATGCGAGCAGCGGTGATGCGTCTCCTCCACTGGAACGAACTAGCCCGGATCTAGAGCATCGCGCTCTTAGATCAGTCGTCATCCCTGGAGAGCGTATTGTCAAGATCGAGCTAGAAGAGTTTGCCAGCCAAAGACGGCACAAGTTTCCTGCGATCATATGACTGTATGAGCTTGCTGATATGGTATGGATTCCGGCTATAATTCTTTTGTTGGCCTTAAGGATATATAATACACAGAAGTCTACTAGGCTCAGTTCTTCACCAGCATCTCATACTGGATATGGGGAGGGAGAGGTACAGGACTAGGATCGCAGAAAAGTGGCATCACAGTAAAGAACAACTACAACTACGAGTCAACTTCTGTGCAAATTTGGTATGCATTCCTGATACTTGTGTTGTACATTATTTTCTTTCCGTTCAATTAGAAGTGTAAATCCACAGAAATAGCATTAAAAACAATATTAAGCCACAATGGGCTCGTGGGTCCGACCACGGGTCTCCATCTCTGCATCGAAGCTATGAGCATGCTCATTTTTCATCTCATCCTCAGAGTCCTCTTCTACCTCATGTTCTCTCTCTTCCTCGTCCTCCTCTTCCTCATGCCACGAGCTGCGTTCATGCATTACATGATGGTTCTGTGCAGCGAGATCAATGCCCTGGCCATTGCGTGCCTGGATGTTGCTCCGACGGCGCTGTGACAGAGTGCGCGAGCGAGTAGATAGCTTTGCATTAACGGCAGCATTTGAGGAAACCCAGTTGGTTAACGCATCCTCGCAGTCCTGAATGATCGCCTTGCTAGCCTCGTAGCCATCATAAGCTGCACGGGTTTCGCCAGGCGTCACAGAAGTGTCGTCAATGAGCTCCAGCAAGTGTTTTCCATAACCTGAGATAATGGCAACCTTTTCGCAATGCTCGCGCAACGCATCGAACTGATAGGTGAAGGCAGACTTGATCTTTTCGCGGGTGATGTTGGATAGCTGAGCCTCGGCAACTAGAGACTCGGCTTCAGCACGGACAAGCTCCTGCTCTAGGACAACAATCTTGGGGGAATTGGGCTCCTTGTATTTGAGCATGGCAATATTATCAGTGATCTTTTGCTTGCGGTCGCGGCTGGGCTGAACAGATGCCTCGATGTTGCGGATGCTCTTCATAGTCACGCGGTATTGGTCGTAGCGGTCAACGTACTGATCCTCAAGCTCGCCAATCTCGTAGAGCAACACTCCGATTTTATCGGTCACATCAGATACGTCTTCGTCGCCTGACTCGCCCCAAAGTGAGAGTTGTTTCTATAGCACCAGGAAAGAGTAGGGAGATAATTAGTACGCTACCACTCGAACGGGGGCCTGTGCAAGTCAAGGACGGGAACTCACTGCGACCTCCATGCGCTCTCGCGCTACGGACTCCATGCTGCGCATTACGTTTTTCTCCATTTTCACAAGCTGGGTGAGCTTTTTCGAAAGCTCGGGGCTGAAGGCGCCAGCAGTGCGACCTCGAAGAGCATGCCCTATATCGAGTTACGGTTAGAACATTCGCTCGAAAAGCTATAAATCGTGGCATATCGGAGCGTCTGAAGTTTAGTCTAGGAGGGAATGTACCGAGGTTGCTACGACCGAAGATGCGACCACTCTTTGTCGAGGAAGGGGGAGGGGGAGGAGTCTGTAGCACATGACAAAATGGTTAGTACAAAGGCCATAGCCATGTCAAAGTAGCAGGGAATTAAAACAGATAAGCGATGAGACAAACCTCGAGCTGCGAAGCTGTCGGCGCCCGAGTCTGGCGCATAGAATATGTGCGGTGCATCTTAGGTGGAGGCTGTGGAGCAACAAATAAAAACAGAGATACTTGGAAAAGAAGGACAACAAGATAATTAGGATAATTGCAGCAAATTATTGAGCTGGTCTGCACAGAAAAGGCACATCAAAGACGAGGCAACATTAAATATACTTGAGACAATATGAGAAAAAAATGAGGGGCAATGCAAGAGCTCTCGAGTCTGCGACGAGGTGGAAACGCTCTTTCTTTTTAATATTGGGTGGTTTTGGCCTGATTTTCTACAAGCTTCATGCTGGCCGAAAAAGGTTTTTCCTCCTTCCTAAAAAAACAAAGCACGGTTTTCCGTCGACGTCATATCGCTCCTTCCTTAGCCTTGGTCCCTGTTCTCTAGCTTGCGAGGGGAGCCTAAGCCGGGTGTAAAGTGCCATCGAAGAAAGTGCCATTCTGTGGCTTGTCTTTTCTGGTGATACAACAAGACCGTAACTCAAAGATGTAATGGAGAAAAGAAGCTTCTGGTATCGGCACACGCCTGACCAACGATTGACTCAAGTTGATGTTTCCGGCCTTCCGAGGCTCTAGCCATGTAGCGAAGGAAGGATTTAGGAGGCGTGCTGAGCTGAGGAATGAACTGTTGTGAATCCGGCGAGGGCTAAACAAGCAAAAAATCATAAAAAAAGACGACAGACAGTATCAGCCGTTGAAGAGTGCTGCAATCAAGTTGTCAGGTATAATATGTGCACGACAGTCATCATCCTTGCACTAACCACATCTTCTGGACTTACTTCCTTTGATCTTCTTTATCCTGTTAGTTGGGGCTGCTAGCAGATGTAGCATGACAATGACTCGTGAACCAAAATGCATACTGTGACATCATGTTTTTCTTCTACAAGAGCAAATCGCACCTGATTAGGCCTGCGACCGTAGTAGCAGTCTTCAAGCACTAGTGGTGCTTATTACAGGGATGGGTGCGTGTTGATGCTACGCTGTTACCACCCACTAAAATGCCGCCTCATAGTCCGAAAGCGAAGCATTTTTTGTGGAGCTCTAGGTACAGAGACACAAAAAGCTTTACCCTATTGGCGAAACGCGTATCGCGACTTCACCTCATGACATTCTGCTTCTAGCTCTGAACCAAGCAAATCACTGACGTCAATGAAGTAGGCTTGAAGCTTTGAGGCATCCTCGATTTTTTTCTTCATTTGATGAGCAGTTCAAAAACAATAATTTATCTAATCATCCTTTGAACACCTAGATGATACAGCACCTATCACCCCCTAACTCTGTCATCTCTGTTTACTTTCCTGTCTTTATTTACTTTCTTTTCAGTTCAGCCATTCGAATGTCCGTCACATTGTTTCTATCTTCGGGGATAAGTCGATGAAATCTATCAATTCTATCGGCCTAACCCAGCTCTCCAGCAGTAGCAAGGGCAAAGAATATCAAACCCCCACCGCTTTCATCCTCAGGCCCAGCCGTGTGCGCGATTGTAAGATCGGCACAGGCTCAAGCCTTCAGCACGAGCGCCTATCCGTCCGTCTAGCGCCGACTGCCCGGAATGGCTCCAATGTTCTAGACCAAAGCATACCCAGCGCCAAATCACCTGCGATTGCAGCTAGAACACTTCAGTTCCCCAGCCATAATGACATATGGTCCAAATCAGTCAATCTACCACCTGTATCTCAGGACGAGCTTGTTCAACGGTTAGAAAAACTAAAAAAGGAACTCCCAGAACAACATACAAATCTCGTCTATTCAACGCTTGTACAGCAGCAGCCTTCAGCGCGTCCAGTGCAGACCGGGAGAAACTTGTTCAGCAAGTTCTTTGATTCTAAAAGGAAAAAAAAAAAGTTGCTAAGAGCATATATTCATACACCATCCCTGGTAATTATAACCCCCCCCCCCCCCCCCCACTCGATTTCACCGCTCTGAAAACTAACGCTGCCAAGGTCAATGGCGTGAAATCGTATACGAAAGTCGATACCGTCGTCATCAAGTCTGTGGCACAGGCAGTCCCTTCTTACCGGTCTCACCTGATTGAGATTCCCAGAAACATCCTTGCCCCATACGCTCCGCTTACATATGTACCACACGTGCGGGATATCACCAACCCGGAGGATCAAACAAAGTGGGATGAGTTCGTATGCGATCTTCGACAACAGGCGCATGATTCTGGATTCAGCCACTACTTTGAACAAGAGAGAATCGACCGAATCCAGAAACAAGAAGCAGCCATATTTGTTCGCTCTGTCATAGAGCTCTGGCTACGAGAACTCGCGATACCCTTTGTGACCAAGGCGTCTCTGAGCCTTTGGCATATTTTCAAATCAGACCCTACAGCCTATGACGACTGGGACAATATCCTGGGCCCTCCAGCTGCACAAAAACAGCTTGAAGCCTTCACCGCAGCGTTCAATCGAGTCTTTAATGCGGCATCAAGGTTTCATATTCCGGTGTCGCTAGATGATGTTATTGAGCTAGACGCCTCAGATGCGGCTTCATATTCTAGGCTCACTCGCCCAGCGGCAGAAAAAGACTTGGACAAGTGCCTTGAAACACATCAGATATTGCAGTGTCTGCAATGCTTCAGCCACTCTTGCGAACACGCAAACTTTGACAGCTTATTTCATCTGGTGCAAGATTCCTTGAGCTACATGGATGTAAAGTTCACCGACCTGCAAAAAAAGGCCATTGACAGCCGGCCATATATGGCCTTAGATAGTGGAACACTGCAAACTCCACCATGCGACAACAACTGCTTCTTGACCTCAAGGCGTCTTGTGGCACCAGCCTTCTTGGATCGGCATATGCGACGAGATGGAACCCCATGGTCACAGAAAGAGGTGGAGGCATTTTCTGCTATTGCAGGCACAATCCCCAAGGTATTAGATCGAAGGCCTGCCTCATGCATCGCCGCGGTCTATCTTCAGAGATCGTGTAAGCTAGTTTACGACTATGGCCTACGCTATGGTCTCTATCCAGGAAGGGAATGCTCATCTATAAATGCGTCTAAGCTTGCCCCCATCCTCCCTTGGTATGACCGCTTCAAAAAGACCCTAAGTGGAGATTGGAAACGCAGAACTCTTGCTCATCTGCCTGATCAACTCACCATCAGTGTTGCATGCTTTCATGACGGGCCATGTTCAGAAAGCAACTGCCCCTGTGTGCAAGAAAAAAGATTCTGCCAAGCAAGCTGTGGCTGCACAGTTGAAAACTGCTCCTATCACTTCACGGGGTGTGCTTGTCATTCTGTTGGAAAGACATGCATAGATAAACAAAGGGATCGTCCCTGCATTTGCATAATGCTAGGCCGTGAGTGCGACCCTTCGTTATGTGGCTTTTGTGGCATTAAAGAGCTAGTTGCACCTAAAAACAGAGCGGCAATGCTTGCACAGACATCGTTGTCATCGGGCTGTCAGAACTGCGACTTGCAGATTGGCCGGATCAAAAAACTCGTTGCGGGGCAAAGCACGATTTCCGGTGTGGGTTATGGCCTGTTTGCCGCAGAGTCCATTGCAGAGGGCGACTTTGTCATTGAATATATAGGCGAGAAAGTAGCTGCCGATGAGGGCATACGCAGGGGAGCTCGACGTGGCGAAGGATTTGGTGATGAGAACGAACATGGTACTTGCTCCTACTTGTTCACTGTTTTAGAATCCGAAGGCGTCTGGGTCGATGGCGCAGGCTTCGGAAACAAAAGCCGATACATCAACCACTCAAGAGATATGTGCAATCTTGTGCCTTGCATTAGCTTTGTGATCAACGAGCACCGCATTAAGTTTGTTGCAAAGCGAGATATCAGGGTGGGCGAAGAGCTTTTTTTCGACTATGGTAGCAATTTCCCCAACCTTGTCGATCTCATGGACAGAGATAAGGCAAATAGGCAACACAAGTCATCTCAGACTGAAGATGAAGATTGTGAGGATGAGGTGGATCATGCGCCTTTTGCCCAATCCACACGTCCTAAGGACACAGAACAGGACTTGGGAAAGGCCTCCAGTAAAACGCGTGGCTCTAGGCGGAGGAGTCTCAACCTCCCCATTCAGGAACAGAAAATACTTCGCAAAACCGCCTCGGGTGTCAGCAACAAACTAAAACGCAGAGCAGATGTCGTGGAAAGTAGCGAGGCTTCTGATGATGCAGGCAATCTTCCTGTATCAGTGAAGCGAATGAGAACCGAGCCAATACGTAAAAGTCGGACTGAAGGGGCTTTTTTCCCTCAGTGGCAGAAACACCACACTGAGGACGAAATTCAAGATTCGGAGTATGAAGATAGCAGTCTTAGTTCCTTAGATGAGTACAGTAGTTGATGATTCTCAAGCTACAAGGCAATTTTGCTTGCTGCCCGCTTACTTTTCTTAGCCCAACCAAAGCCCATACACACCACGTGTTGTATGCTCAACTTAATTCCAGTCTGTTTTTTACGCAAAGTTACTACTTTGTTAGTACGTCATCACATTCATGTGCTGCAAACTATGGCCATCAAAATTCGTCGTTTCGCGAATACTAGAAACACATCACGTGATGGGATTATTCATAGCTCCACATTTTTTCCGGACGATGACGTTATGTGCCGGCGCCCGATCAAACAAATTGAGCTAGAGGCCTCTTTCCCTTCCTATAACTGCCCATTTTGGAGGGCGAGGGCTTTTAGCCTTGCCTGATATTTGATTCGGAGTCCGAGTTTCCTAGTGGGGCCCGTTCTTTTCTGGCTCGCTGTTTTCGGGAAAGAGCGAGCAAGGGTGGAGTGAATCAAAAATCCCTACTTGCTTGGGAGTTTTAACAAGGAAGGAGAGAAGAATGCAAGTGAACTTGTTGCCTGTTGTGTAGCTAAAAAGTGGAGGGGCTGAGTGGGCAGTACAAAAGATACATGAGGTAACGTAGGGTTTCATACATTAGCTATTCTTGATCTGAGAAAGTAGGCGGCTTAGGCTGCCTCTTTTGTAGGAACTGTTTGTATTGTCGTGCCTTATAAAACATGGACAAGAGTGGAGAAGGCAAATAGACAGTTACTTGGCCATAGCATTTCCCTCTTCTAGAATGGCCCATGGCAGTAGCTACATCGGCACCTAACCTTGTAGCTATAGCTCTACATATAGCTAAGCTAAGGCTTATGCAGTACATCAATACCTACGCAACAAGTCTTGCTCCCTTCCCTTTACATTGCCCCCCCTCCACTTTCTTTAAAACTGAAGGTTTCCGCCTCAGGCAGTATTGAAGCATTCTCTTTCTGCTCCTCATATATCTGCTGAGCTCACTTTTTTTCTCGACATCGTCATCAACATAAGAGCTTTCATCTTCCGGTTGAAAGTCTCTCACCTGACCATCCCACTCGCATTTCTTTACCCGCCAAAACTTACCAGTCGCCATTGTATGCCGGCGAAACCCAGCCCGCACTATGACACTCTATTACTCTCTCGTATGTATTCTGCTTCTTGTCATCTTACAGTTGCCGTTGCTCTAACAATTTCCATAGGTCTTCTTCCTCCTCATGTTTGAGGTAGGTGTCTTTTTTCTTCTGATTGTCCCTATGCCCTACAAGATGAAGAAGAAGCTGTTTACGTATGTTTTGCCATTTCCAAGCGCCCGCTAGCCAGCCATAGGCACTAACCAGACTCGTCTCTTTCTATAGCTTCATTTCGGAAAGCCCTCTCATCTCCAAGGTCCAATACTGGCTGAAAATCACATTTGTCTTCGTCTTGATTCTGTTCGCCGATAGTGTTATGCGCGTCTACCGTGTCCAGATTGAGCTTCACGCTGCCACCGAGTCTGCTACTAAGAATATGTATGTATCGCCCATTCCCCTGCGATACAGCATCGCTATATTGCGCCATATTGACAATTGTTTCTTCTAGGGGCGCCGGGATCATGGGCCACGAGCGCACCGAGGTACAGGCCCGCAAGTTCTACGCTCAACGCAACATGTATCTATGCGGCTTCACCTTACTTCTTTCCCTCATTCTCAACCGTACTTATTCTATGATCCTCGAGCTTATCCGCATGGAGGAGAAGGTCCGTACGTTCGAAAGCACCAAGAGCAACTCGGCCGAGGTCGCTACTCTGAAAGAGCAGCTAGCAGCCAAGACCCGCGATCTTGAGACTCTAAAGAAGCAAAGCAAGCAATTGCACGATGAGTACGGCGCTCTGAGCGACAAATATGCCGCTACTCAGAATGATGGCTCGCTGAAAAAGGACATTTAATTTCCGCCAGCTCAGCTGTCTTCTAGCTGATTACGCTCAACTAGGGGCAGAATGGCGGGAAGAAGCACGGTAGTCTACCAGAATCTGAATTTTTTGATATACTTTTTGGCACTGAACCCTTGATTGCCGACTGCAGAATAACCATTGCAGTCTTGGTACCTCCCCGCAAATCCCCCGTCGTCCCCACCACATGAAATTGCTGTAGCATTAGGAAATAATAACCATAGACTGGAAATTCGTTGTCTTTCTGTTTTTTCCCGAGTCCCAACAATGGTTAATAACACGCTCCTCTTCTATGTCTTGTTCCGCTTAGACCGGCGTAAAGGTTCTTCACTTGGTGCAACCTTGGAGCTTTGGAAGCTTCGCTTTGTCACCGACCTGATCCCTGCTTCCACCTTGCCACCACTATTCCCAGGGCCCGCGGCTTTACTCTGTTGTGGTTTTCTTTTCGCAGCTGGCAGCTTTGGGCTACCCTTCGCTATGTTAGCCTTGGTCGTTGGTATCTTGGGCATGGACGACGCAGCAGACAGGTTCTCCTTCATCAACACGTAAGCGACCTTTTCTATGTCCAAAGCCTTGACTTCAAGGCGTCGCATTAATGCCGCAGCCTCTTGGGCCAGATCATCATATTCCTGGGCTTTGTACTTGATGCTTTGTTTCTTGCCCCCACAGCAGAGCCAATAATATGCTTCGTCGGAAAAGAAAAGCACGTTTTCGGAGTCATGGACAGATAGCAGCAGAGATGCAGTAGCGGGGCCAATGCCCTTGAGTCTCTTCAGGATATCCAGAGCTACTGTCGGCCCTGAGGCAGCATAGCTTTCAATGGCTTCATGCACCGTAGCTTTGGCCAGATCTTCCGGGTTGCTTGAGACAAGGCTCATTAGGGTTGGTCTGAACTTTCCATGACGTCTAACACAGCAAAGCGGGCCAGGAATTCGGGTTAGCAAGTCTACTACAGAATATTTTGAAGGCCATCCAGCTACGTACAGCTTCCACTCAACTAAAAGCTTTACAGCCTCCAAGCCCATGGCGCTTTTCGTTGCGCTTCCGAGCCCAAAGGCATGTGGTGCTTCAATGTAACGAAAGCGGTCAAGCTCGACTAAAGATGACCGGCCTGGTTTCGCGGCTAAAGGACAATAAATAACGCAATTGTCAGTAGCCGGCCTTCATAAAGCAAAAAGCAACATAGTTCATACAACAGACCCTCGGAAGTTGAGATGGCCTTGACAAGGCACGCATATCGGGCCAGAGTGTCAAAAAACTGGGCACTGGTGATTGTTTTGGGGCACGGAATTGACATTGCTGAAGAATGGCCGTTTTTCAACAGATACCAGTTCACACATGTAAACTTTCTAGCATTGCCTAGCCTCGTCCTTCTTGATACCTGCTCGTGGATTTGTCGATGGTTGGGAGAGCCTGCTTTGTAAGACCGTTGCTAGGATCCACATTAGTGTTAGGTTTTAGCAAGACGCTTTGCTCAACACCTGTCAAACTGAAGAGCAGGGGCTTGCGATGACGCCTAAAGTTGAGAATTCTCAAGGCATCTTTTGTCTTTCTATTCTCTACTTTCCAGCAACTTCACCTACCTACCCTTCATTTGCCACTGGGCTTTGCATTAGATAATAAATTTATCCCAAATCTCTTCACACCCACATTTCTCCCTCTATTTTTGGCACCTACAACTCCATCCTCACCATGGCGCCCCATAAGCGCATGTTCAAGACGGCCTCTTCGTCAGCGTCTTCTTCAAGTCGCCAGGCCAAGCTCCCCAAGATGTTCAAGAAGACCCCTGAAACTTTGGAGCCATTTGTCCAAGTCTTGGACCCTGATCATGTCTACATCACGCATATCGATTCTCATCCCATAGAGTACAAGAAAAAGATCTTCTTTTTCAGTGCTGGGCTCAACATCCTCATCGTCTTGCTGTTTGCTCTGCGCATGAGAAGCGTCGCACCTTTCTACTGGGACATGATCCGCGCTGCACTCAACTCGGCACCAGCTGACATGTTCAACCCTAAAAACGCCAACTGGGAGAGCATTTTGTGGGAGGGCCTAAAACGCGCTGTCACCATGTCCATCGATCTCGGCTTGTGTATTTTTGTGTGGCCGTGGCCGGTTGAGTTCTGCATGGGATCCAAGCATGGCAACCCTGTCAGCTGGCGCTTCATGACTGGCTTCCGCAAGCAGGAGGTAAGCGTGCGTCGTAGCCAGGACTGGGACAAGTCGCTGGGTCCGATATTCGAGAAGCCCGACATCCTCAACAACTTCATGATTGTGGTGCGTGCCGCCATTGCGCCCAGCTGGATTAACCGCAAAACGGCCTACCTCATGATCAACAGCGAATGGAGCTTGGATTGGGACCTGATGATGGTTGCGACGGCCATGGTAGACCAGAAGGACTTGATTATCGAAGAGTTTGACCGCGTTGTGCTCATGCACCACAAGGACTTTGGCTGGTTAGTTGCTGTGCTAGAAAAGGACCAGGGCGAGACATCAGTCCTACACAAGCGCCAGGTCCTAGCTTTCAAGGATGCGTTGACTGCGCTGAACAAAGAGAACTTGTTTTATCGCTGGGTAGAGATTGTGCAGTACGAAGCCACGTCCCCAGGTGGCTTCACGGCTGACAAGCAAGAGGCAGCGGCCAAGAAAATCAGGGACATGTTCAAGGAACATGGTATCGAGTTTGACCAGCTGTGGAAGGACTCTACGTCGGCTGTTACTGGCGCTTCCTAGTGTCCATACGTACTATATTTGCAATGGAGTGACAAAGTCATGGGGAGGCGGCTACAATAAAAAGAGAAAGTAATAGACTACAACAATCACCTTACCATATACAGTTATCAGTGTTTTATACCACAGAACAGTCAATACTTGTAGACTATCAAATGCATAGATGATTATCAAAACGAGGGCACCGGGCGTAAAAAGCCTCTATGCGGGCGAAAATCACGAATTTATCAACAAGGGAAAGGGGAAAAGAGCGCTCGGGAAGGAAGGGAAAGGAATATGTGACCAAGAAAGGAGAGAAAGGCGCCAAGAATGAGACTTGGCACCGTTTTGTTTTTGCTATCTCCCGGGTGTCCTGTCTGTAGCACCAAAGGAGCTCAGTGTTGCGAGCATAGCAATTAGACACGCAGGAAAAGAAACGTCGAAACATGGTAATTCAGGGCTAAGCAGTTGATTATTTGGACTTCTTGGACTTCTTGGTAGGACCAAGTGCAGCTTCGCGGCGCTTGGCCTCACGGGCATTCAATTCCTCTTGGCGCTCGGCCTCCTTAGCTTCGCGCTCTTCCTTTTCGGCCTGTTTTTTGGATCAATGGTAATTAGCTTCTATGTCATGTCCACAGGCTCAGAGCACTAGGTGCACACTTACCAGGCGCTGGGCAGCCTCGGCAGCTCTTCTCTCGCGGACAAGGCGGAGGCGAGCCAAATCAGCCTTTGCCTCGTCAGTCTTGCCCTGTTCATGCATCTTCTGGTATCTAAGCTTCGCCTCGGCAGCGGCGGCAGCCTCGCGCTCGCGGCGATTCATGGACATATCTTCAACACCCTGAGTGATGTTCTTGACGGCGGGGTCAGCTTTGCGCTGGCTGGCGACGGAGGCAGCAGCCTTTTTGGAGTGGTTGGGGTTGGCAGGCGGAGTATTGTCATCGCTTTCCTCCTCTGAGTCAGAGGGCGGCAAATCACCAACTTGCACAGCCTTTTTCTTGGCAAGGGCCGCAGTCTTGCGGGCCTTCTTGTCCTTGCGACGTTCCTCGCGAGAGGCTTCGGCCGACGCGGCGGCAGTGTTGGAAAGGCCAGCGCTGTCAGATTCATCGTTGGAGTCGGAGGCTTCAGATCCAGAGCCGGATTCGTCGTCTTCGTCCGAGTTTTCAGAGGCAGCTTCACCCCACATTGACATCTCAGTGCCGTCGCTGTTCATGCCGAGATTGCGAGAGAAGCTCTTTCCGCCTAGAGATGGGAGGAGAGCGTTAGCAAGCAAAGATTTAGTTTTGTCTCATGGTCTGGACTTGACGCCAGCAGAGTAGGAAGACGTACCACCGCGAGTAAAGCTTCTGAACTTGCCGCGGCCACGAGAGGAAGCAGCAGCTGAGCCGCCACGAGCCATGATGAATGATGATTTAGGTAATTATAATAAAAGGCAGAGCTTATTTGTAGGAATTGAACGAGGCTCGGGGCGCTATGAAACAAGTTTGGTTATCTGCAGAAGAATTGGTCTAGAGAAGGGAGAAAAAAGAAGAGAAGGAACTACTGCGATTTTTGGGGTTCTTTTCATGCAAAATATTTGTATAGTGAAGAGTCTAAGGTGGGGGTGACAATTAATCCAAAACATACACACAAAAGGAAACAGGAGATACGAAGGCTTTTAAATTGACGTTTCAACAGGCAATTATACGCTACTTACTACCCGCCATCGTTGCCTCCTCATATGAGGACTTGTGCTCTTGTGCGGTGTTCACTAGCAGCCACAGTAATAGCATTAGGCTTGAGCTGTCTGGCTTGTAATGATGAGTCCCCTCAAAACAGGATAAAACAAGATATTCTAGGTTAAAATGATTAATATGGTCGTCATAGCTTTTGTGGCAACGCCTATTGGCTAGGTAGCCCTGTGAAGCTAGACTAAGCCTATTGTGGAGTGGTAGTATACTCATACTAGCAAGGCCATTACTGTGCTGCTTTGCAGGGCTGTGAGCCATAGTGATACAATACAGTATTCATCCAGACTATAGGCATACCTCATGCTTTAGCTATCAGCACCCAATCTTGAACACATGAAAATGCCCACTTCACCAATTGCAGAAAGTGGGGAAGATGCTAAAATCACTCGGAAGATCCACGGCTATTAGTCGTTGTATCGTCGGCAATATGTCCAAAATATCCACAGATTTCTCGACCCACTTAAAAATTTCCTGCTGACAATAAAACGCCGCTCATCGCACGCTCGGTTTTCAGACTTTCCCTTCCTTCTTTTCTTCTTTTCTTCTTCATCATAAAACAAAACTAATCCCTCATATTCACTCTGGCACTTCATCTCAATGTAGTGCTGGGGGGGAAATTGGGGGAAAGAAGAAGCCTTTGCCATGGTCTTACCCTCTAGGCTAGTCGTCTTGTCCCCTCGCTGGGGACCTGCTGGCTCTGACGCCTAGAGAAATATAAACTGCGGTACATTCTCTTGCCCTTTGCCGGGCCTCGTATTGTAGTGACGAAAGCTGTAGGCGTTGAATCTGGCCAAATTGCGTACAAGTGACCCTCTTGTTGCCATCGCCCGTTGCTCTATACGGCAAAAGATTTCAACATTTCGTCCAATCGTATCCTCTTGCGAGCTCTCGGTTGGGAACTGGCCTGTGGACTTGTATTGCGCGTCGTCGGTCGTGAATGCCTTGGTTGAGCGGCTGCCTGCGGCTTTCCGATCGTCTCGTACTTGCGTGTATATATACGGCGTCCCGTGACTTCTTTAGGCACATAGACCTCGGTTGTCTTGAGCGAATGCCGGTTTTTTCTGCGTCCGGGGTGTCCAAGGTACATTGTTACAAACGGCTTGGGAGGCACGGGGACCTTAACGCCCAGGGCCTTGAGGTACACAATGTTTTGATCAGCCTCGAAAGTGCTATCAAGCTTCTCAAGGTCCTTATTCTGGGTGTTAGCTTGGCCAAGCGACGTGTACATAAGAGCTGCCCAGTAGTCGTCCATGCATGAACGGCAGTCCTCTATACAATCATCCATGACATGGCAGTGCTCAGTAGGCGGATCTTGCCTTATGATTTCCTTCAACGAGTCCGGAAGACGCTGAACATGGCTGTCTCCAGATAGCTTATAAACCTTCTGGGGAGCGCTTTTATTGCGTGAGCTGAAAATCCACAAGCCCAGATTCTCGCAGATAGCTGACACCTTGGCTGGCTGTATGTCGTCAATCACATCATCGCCATTGTGACACAGCAACGACACATCTGCCAGCAAGTGACGCCACTTGAGCATCGGCTCTCGCGTCCATCCCGCCATGATAGCCGGCGAATCTCCCACATCAAAGTTGGCCGACGTCGTACACACGAGATCCACTAGTACCAGAGACGGAAACTTGGCCATGTCAACTAGGGCCCGTGGCGTCACCTCATGTGGCCCCCATAGCTTTAGTATACGCAGGGCTGGAAATGGATTGTCTTGATTGGCCATTCCGCGGAACATGCGGTCTGTAACACGCGGCAAGAGCCGTGAAGAATCTGGCTGGTGCCTCTCGAAGTGACTCCATGGGACGATGAACTCAAGGACGGCGAGGTTGGGCATACGTCCCAGCTGCATGAATTCGCTTTCGGTGACAGACGCCCCTTCGCTCAGCACAATATGCGCAAGGAAATCGAGGCTATATGAGCTTAGACCCCTTGCAACTTTGCTAAAGGGTCCATCAGGCTCACAGGCATGGATGAGAAACATCCACGTGCTGATGGGAATGCTGTCTGTTGGAAAGTCCCCAAAAACACGCGAAAACACCTTGAACGCGTGAAATGTTAACCCATAGCTAAGAATTGGATGCTCTTTTGTTAGCAAAGAACAAACACAGCCCCGGCGAAAACGGGATCTTCTTCTTTCAATGCGACTCACGTTTTGATGATCTCCTTGTAAGCCAAATATAACGGTCGCGTCGGTAGATTTGAGCCAGTGGGAATGTCAGGGAGTGAGTCAATGTTGTCGCAAAACACTTCCAAGGTCATAGCCATGAGAGATCGAGGGCCTTTGGGACGAGGCGGCTTAATATCCATGGTCTTCTTGGTCCTCCACTCGTGCATCCAGCGGTGAGTTGAGGCTGGAGCTTGGGATGGGCTAGCATTGTGTGACGGCATGTCTCTGGTAACTGTAGAAAGAGGTGTGAATGTGGTTGTAAATGTAGATGTAGCAGTATTGTCGAAGGTATTGAGAATCTGAGGATGAGTCGGTCGAGTCATTAGCTAGTTGCACCATATTTTATACATGATAGCCGGAAGCAGGACAGCCATTGGGTGTCGCATGCAACCAACAATGAAAGTGGGTCACTGAGGCCCGATATCTTAGGGTTAAATAACACAACCCACAACAGCTAGTCATATACGTGTGTAACCTGCACGCTTATGCGCAAATGATGAACCGCTGGTATATATGAAAATGCCAAAATAAAAACTCAGTACCCAATCCAGTCCAGTCCAGCCCAGCTTACATCCATACTTTTGCCAGCCTAACACCTAATTCTGTCCTCCCTCTACGTCTCCACCACGTCAATCTTGCGGATCATCTCACCGCCAATGCGTGCAATTTCTAGCAAAATCGCCTTCTTGTTGAGCTCCACCGTGTGTTCTTCCTCGCCACTTGGCACCACAAAATTGTAGGGCAGGCCAACTCTGAATGTCTGTGTGACATCCTTGGCCTTAGCTGTCCAGATTGCACCAATTACATCATCGGACTCGCCTCCAATGAAGAAGGCCATCGAGTCACCGTACGCCTTGCGTAGCTCAGCGACCAGCACATCAACAGGGTATCGTGTCATAGGCAAAGGAATTGATGACCCAGGCACAGACAGCCCGAGATTTTTGAACTGGGCGGTCGCTGCAGAGGGAAGGGCACTGGGGCCTATGGCGCTAGAACCGCCAATGGTCTTGAGTATGGTGTTGATTGCCCGAGTCGACAAATGCAGAAGCACATCGTAGTCCTGTAGTGGTGCCTCAAATATAGCGGCAACCTGCTGTGGCGTTAGGAAACCTAGGCTGTCCTCTTTTGTTCGTGCTATTTTGCATGCCGCTTTGGCTAGGCGTGTCATACGAGCCGCAGCCATTTTGGACGGGCCGTTGCGGGTGTACGAATGTCCTGATGAGTCGTGGGGAGTTGCTACAAAAAGTACCAGACTCTTCAATCCAGGATCGCGTGACCTCCATGCAGCTAGACTCTCACGCAGAGCTGTGCGTTCGGCTAGGCTCATAGCGCCTCCCTCGCCCTCAGTGTCGACGATAAGAGGCTCGTCACGCCAGTCCCAGCGTGAAAGGAAGGACATGGTACGTAGGAAGCCGGTCGATGCACACGAGGGCATACACCACGGCGCAGACTCAATAAAGGCGTGTAGTGTAAACAGCTCTAGTAACTCTTCAGAGAAATAGCCAGTGAGCTTTTGGCAGGCAAACCAGTACTTAACCATGCGGATCGAGTCAGAAAGGGCCGGGAGACGGGTACACGCAGTGGCAATGGTTTGTGTATGGAGAGGCAGAGTTTCGTACAGAAATTTGATACTGGAAAGAGTGGTCTCGGCAGCAATACGGACGGGGGTTTCAAGGGTCTTATTCTTGACCTGGCGTTGGAGGAGCGTCTCTTCCATCTCAGAAACAATCCGAAGACGGAAGGCGGCCCCAGTAGAGTAAACTACATCAAGGTAGGCCATGTTAGAAATGCCCTGCTCAACATTCTCACGGCCGAGATATGCCGATACACCCTCCTTAGTTGCAGTAAGACGCTTATGGATATCGAGCAAAAACCCAATCTTGGCCTCCTGGATAGCGACCAGGTTTTCAGGCCACTTTCCAGATGCCTCAAAGTATAGCAGCACTTCCATAGGCTTGATAGGGCCGGTGAAAAAGCCACGGAGCTCGGGAATTGACTGCGATGCATAACGCAAAGCTGGCGAAATCGGGCTAAGCCTACGCACATGTAGAGGCATGCCCTCAAGGCCGCGAATATCCTGCTCAAAAGCAACAAAAGCCCGCTTTGCCATGTCAAACGAGGTTTTGTTCATGGGCGACAAACCGAGAACTTGGTCCATGCCGCTATCCAGTAGCTTGATTGCCTCTGGGTCTAGCTTCAAGTGCCTCTTGAAGACAACCGTTGCAATCTCGACCACAAGCTCCGCAGGGGCCCGTTTTTCCCACGGCACACACTCCAGAATGCTTCCGTCCTTGAAGCGACGTAGCTCCGAGCGAGAACCCCAGAATGACCGGAAGTTGAGAGCCTCTTCCTGCTCTTCTGCCGGAGGACCAAGATCAATAACCCGGGACACATGGGTAGCATCGAAAATGAGCCCCACGCTTAGAGTCTGTGAGCCAGCCTTGGCTGGTCTTTCAGACACACCCCACGACTCCCGGGGCTTCCAGCTAATATGTACAAGCTGTGTTCGGTTCCCATAAGCCTTCTCCAAGACTTTGTATGCCTCGTTGCTGGCTCCCCATGCAATACCCCTTCTGTCTGTAGCAGTCTTGAGCTTAGTTGTAAGTGGTGTTGAAGAAGAAATTGTGACTTGGAAAGCAGCATCGAAGAGCTGAGCAGCTACATTTGCTTTTACAATAAAGGTGGATTCGAATTGTGCCAGTGCAGGGTTTCCTAGCACCTCATATGTCGACTTGGCATACAGTCTAAGGAGACCAGCAGACCATCCGCTCATCTTGAAGGCAATGTTGAGCTGGCGCTCAGGGTCATACAATACAGGCCCATCCTCCACTGCCTCATCAGCCATGCCGGCCTTGCTAGCACCACCAAAGACAAATGCAGTCTTGGCAAAGTCCGCAATAGACAAGAACTGCATAGCAGCCTTGAATAGTTCTGTGCTACTTAGTGCTGTAGATAAGCCTCCCTTCTTGGCCTTTTTGCCACTGCCACCAGCCTTGAGCAGTAGCGCTAGCATGAGTGACCATTCAAACGTTCCAAAACCACCGTCACTGATACTGCTGCCAAAACCTCGTTGCTTGAGCCAAACACGGCCAAGCAAGCAGGCATCAGTAAAGGCAGCACACTCCTTCTTGGCCACAGTAAGGGCGCGCAGGTAAGAAATAAAGGTTTCTTCCGCCTTGAGGGTGTTATTATAGAATGGGGTAGCTGGCAGGGATGTCTCTCTTTTCTCCTCAGAGACGCCTTGCTTATTGCTGCAACGAGAGGGGACGAGCTTGTCCTTGGAAAACAGGCCGACAGGCGCACAGGGTATTATCCGAATAACATAGTCTTCAAACTGTGTGGCGGTCTGTCCAGCAGCTTGCTCATTGGTAGCGCCATCGTCCGAGTCATCCGAATTACTAGCCTTCTTGATGATGCGCACAACCAACACAGGCAAAAGCTCGTTCTGGTGCAGAAATTCGAAATCGACAGTCGCATCAGCACTCATAGTACTCTTTATAGCGTGCGCTAGATGCGCCACGAAGAAGGCACGACGGTAGAAATAACGCATGTTCATGTAGTCCTTGTCCTGGAACATCTCTTTAGGCATCTCAACCACCATGTCTATGGCCGGTGTAGCCTGGCTACCACGGACCATCGAGCGCATGACGTAGCTACCAACAACATTTATTTTGGAGGGCTTGATGAAGGAAACAAGATACGGCAAGTCTTCAGCAGGTCTCGGGTCGGGAAACGGGACCGTAATCTTGTGCTTCTTCTCAAAGCGCTTCGTAGCGGGGCCGATCTGTATAGAGTCGTTGAGAGTTAGTTCTAGGGTACATTTTAGCAGACATCTGTCGATGTATCTCTTCACATCTTCACCTCTATACACGCACCTTTTCCGGCTCACTGCTCTCTAGGCTTTCAATGGCGCTCTTGGCCTTGAACAGAAGCGCATCAGCGCCAGGGAATGCCTTGCCATAGTCAATCTTGGCGTTCTTCAACAGCTCTTCGGTTTCCAACACAAATGTGCTAGCAGTGGTCAAACGGGCCGCCATCTTCAGGTCGGCATTGAAGCCACCCGAATGAGATGTCTTTAACCGCTTGGGGTTGGACTCCATTGTGTTGTGTGGCTCTCGACTGGTGGTGATGCTCCTATTAACAATCCAAGAAGGGCGCGGGGGGAATCAAAAAAAAGAAGAAAAATAACCAAGGGAAAAAAGACCTGGTATGATGTCAAAGAAACGGTGACAAATGTCGGTCCAAGTTTGTCGCATGCCGCAAGGCCGTTCATGAAGTGTAAAAGTGGGCTAGATAATGTTGATCTTGAAGCTAGAATTTTTGTTAACTTTTGTTATCGATAAGGGAGTTGGTTTCTTCCTATCGATAAGAAACAGCGCGATACATTGTCATGTACAAGTACTTTTAGACGTATTACAGGGACGCCAAGCACCAGATTAAGACATCACCACTTACTAATTCTAACTTCAGAAGCACAACGCCCATTTTAACACTATTATATATACCGTTTTATGATTTGAAAATGTTCCATTTCCTATTCCCAAAACGCCATTGCCAAAACAAATTAGTTTTGTTGATAAAAAAGAAGATACAAAACAAGATGCAACGCAAAACAAAAACGCACACCATCAATCACCACCCTTAGGCTAATTCAACATGATGACACTGCTTTCTCCTCCACCAACCCCCTCCCTTGCTATATCTAGCACTCTATCTTTAACCTGTGCGCCAAATCTTCTTTCGCCCCCTCGCAGATCCATCGCTTTACAGCTTCTTGATCTTCTTGTTATCCTTGGCATTCAACTGATGTGTCGAGTATGAGCAGTAGCGATCCTTGATAGCTACCACCTCATAAGTACCCTCCTGGGATGCACGAATGACCTTGGTATTCTCGTACGAAACCTCGTGGCGAGTTTCTAGAACAACGCTCTTGTGACCCTTGCGAGAATTGGTACTGCGTGTGTATGTAAACTCGAAAGGCGGCGTACCACCAAACTCAAATAGAATCTCAACTTCCGTGCCCTCGTGGATGTCAACTTGTGACTGCCGACCTCTACTAATACGAACGCTTGGCAGAGGGTGGATGTTCTTGGTGATATTTACAGCCGCTTGACACTCGCTAGCCTTGTCGGAGATACCCGTGATAGTGAAAATACCAGGGCTTTCGGCCACACGGCGGAAGTTGGTCGTCGGCGACTTGGCAACACGCTTGCCATTGAAGTTGTACGTGATCTCAAACGGAGGAGTGCCAGAAAGGGTATAAGAAATGCGCTCACCAACGCAGTAATCCTCGCGTGTCTCCAAAGGCCAAATGGCAGGCGCTTCGTAGAGATGCACCTGAACCGAGGGCCCATCAACGTCGTACCTTCTCTGGCAACCGCGTGCATCGCGAACAGTACGAATTCTAACTTGCTGACTACCCAACTGCAGAATCTCACGCGGAATCTTAACACCATAGTTATTGCTGTTGATAGCAGTGATAGTATAGGGCTCTGAGGGACCACCACTGTGATGCTTGATTTCCAGCTCGACGTAAAACGGCGCAACTCCTTTCAGCGACATGGGAATAGTGTTCTCGTTGGCCTGCTCAGCCTTGCAGTATTTGAAGGAAGAACCTGGCTTGTTAAACGAAGCTGACGGCTTGGCGTTAATGCGCTGACGAACCTCAAGACCTTTGAAGTTGCGGTCGCTGCTATAATAGCTGTCTTCGAGTGAGTTGAAAACATACGTGTTTTCTCCAGGTCTTGTAGTATCGAGTGCAATAGACGAACGCTCCTGAGGAACATCGAGCTGATGGCGGCTAACGGCGTTACCCCCATTGAGGCCCCGGTGCTTCAGGTCGTAGTTGACATGGTAAGGACCGTGGCCCTTAAATAATAGCTCAATTCCATCAACATCGCCTTCGCAGATATCGTTCTTCCGCCAAACGCCATTCACTTCGCCAATAGTTTCAGAGAGCTGTAGTGACAACTCCGGCTTGTCGAACCAGTTGACCTCAAACTGGAAAGCATCTGAGTCGACGCTGCCGTGGCACTGCTTATCGAACACGTCAACCAGCTCATAGATTCCCTTGGAGTTGACCAGAATGCGGTCATTAGCATTGTTCAACACCTTGCTCAAGACAATGCCATCAACGGAATTACGGTACGAGACAGTCCATGGGCCCTCGCCCTGGAGACGCACAGGCAGAGAGAGCTTACTGTTCTCAACAGCCAAAACTCTACGACGACTCTCGATGAATCCAAAGCCAACACGGGGTTTCTGGCGACGAACGGATACCTTCATCTGGTCCTTAAGGAATGTAGGACATCCACGCTTATCGCTTACGCTATTCAGAGCAATAATGTACTCGCCGCCCTTGACCAGCGGCTCTGTGGTTATGGTGAAAGTTGACGTCTCAATGCCGCTGATCTTGGAAGCCTTACGACGACCTTCGTGGACAATCTCGTATTCCAGGTTGTAGGGAGGCTCGCCCTGGAACAGTACGTCGATCTCAGCCTTCTCGTCAAGACAGGCACTACGATCATTGCTCAGGATGAAGGCAGAGGCCGCAGGCTTGACATCCTGCTCAAGGTTGTAATCCATGCCGGTTAAGGGTATGTCCTTGTAGACAGAATCACTAACAGTCTTGAAGTTGTAGGTGTGGTGGCCGGCATCTGTAGGACGCAGATCCAGCTGGTAACGTAAACCATTGACGGTAACCTTTTCATAGCGGAGGCCAGAGCTGCTCCGAACATCATATCTAACAACAAAAGGCGGGGTTCCCATGAGATCGAGGTCTACACGGAGACCAACAGAGTTACCAGCACATTTGTCGGAAATAGGCTCAGACTTGACCTTGAGCGTGGGCTCCATAGGGTTGATGAGCATGCAAGATGAGGGCTCCTCGATCTCACCCTCACAACCTCCACTGGATACTTTTTTGAGGGTGTAGAGACCAGATTCGGTAACTGACGGAATGTCCTTGGAGCTCTTGGCCTTGTACTTGAACGTGGATGCCTTGTCGCCGTGATCTCCACTATTAGACAGTGAGGCTAATGGCGAAAAGTCCCACTCTAACTGGTGGTCGGAAGCAACGCCAACACCACCCGGCATGCTCACAGAGACCGGGAATCCCATAGGCTTTCCCTTGGCGGCTAGTAAAGGGTTCCGAAGGTCACAGCCATTGAGGCGGGCCCGAGGACGCTCCTTGACAGTGAGCTTTTTAGCTAGAGAGCTTTTGAAAGGTTCGTGATCGAGGTCATCCTCGGGGGTGGTGTAGTTAATGGTGTTTCCAAAAGCATCGTGGACCTCGTGCACAAAGTATTCCCACTCTCCGGAGTTAGTCATAGACTCATTAATACCCACGGAAATCTTGGAAGAGCGAGCCCATGAGTAATTCTCGTCACCATTAGGAGACAAAGCAGCGCCACCAAACATTGGAGAAACAAAGTCATCTGGCTGGAGGCTCTGGAAGTGGAAGCTGCGATCCTTGCCGTTAATGGTACGGTCGTACTTGATCTTCAAAGGCGGCGTGCCCTCAACATCAAAAAAGAGGTCAGAAAGATCGCGGATGCAGCGATCTGTAGTGTCAGGCATGCGAATGCTAGCCTTAGGGCACTGAACAACGTAAGTTTCACGGGAGTGACGTTGCACCTCAAGCTTGTATTCATCGAGGACCTTTGAGAGACGGTAGACGCCTGTTTTCTTAACAGGGTAAAAAACCTCGACCATCTCGTCATCTACCTCGGCCTGCTGCTGGCGGATCTGGCGTACAATCTGTGAGACTTCCTTTTTCGATAATTTGATTGTCTCGGCGATATTTGTAAGGATGTCGACACGTGTGAATTCGATTTCGACCGGGATCGTTCCGTTGAACTGGATCGGAACCTGAACGGTCTTGCTTTGGGGGCCGATGCAGTAGGGTATCTGGTCACGGTTCAACACAGCCGTACTACGGATCATGCCATGTTAGTTTAGGCGAGAAGCCTATAAACGGGGAGCAAAGCTAATAACTTACCCTTCAGGAAGGATGTTGATGATTTGCTTTCCCATGATGAGCGAGGAATTGTGAATGATATGCGACACCCGAACGTTGTGCTCCGAGATTGCGATTTCGCTATCGAAGAAGGCCTTCCATAACGCAGCCACACCGAACTGGAAAGGCAACTAGGGAACGGTTAGTTTTGGGCCGGTCAAATCCGGGATTTCAAGACAGGCGAGCTTACAGAAACATTAAACATGAGCATGTAGTTGACAATGGCATGCATAACAAAGATGATCAGCCGACTAGAGCCAGCAAGCTCCAGCCAAGGTATACGCAATGCTGACAGACCAAATATGAAGCCCCAATCAACCAACACCCACCAAAGAAACAGCATCGGCGACGACTCATCCTCCTCCATGAGCTGCACCCAGTGATAGCACCGCCAAAGAAGCAGAATGCTCCAGACAGCAAAGGCCACTATGCGCTGCTGCGGCCCATCTAGCAGATCTAGTGGGATCACGGGAGAATTTGCCGACGGTCGAGCGTTGACTTGGGGTGCTATAGGCAAGGCATTGTTTCGCGGCGGTGGTTTTGCTGGTCCCCCAAGCGAGCTAAGCGAAGGCTTCTTCTCGGGAGTCTGTGAGGGTGGTCGGGGGAATGCTGACGATGGCGGCTTTTGGTGAAATGTGCGTCGTGGACGAACAGAGTCGCCCGGCGTTTTGGGAAAGGCCCCAGTCGAGATTCTGGGCGTCGAGTCCATTGGCATCGGCGACTTAGGCGGACATGTGATGGAACAGGCGGAAAATGCAGAAAACCAGAAAGGAAGGCGTTGGCAAGTTCGCCGTGAAGTAAAGGGTTCTCTCACACGTGAAGACTAGATCGCTTTACACCTAGTAAAAAACAACAGGATGGCTAAAGAGAAAGCCTAAAGAGAGAACAGGTATATGGATGGAAGTATCGCGGCCTACTCTGTCAAACAAAGAGAAGTTACGATGGACTTAATCGCGTGTCGATTCGCAGTCGTCGGAGAGAAACAAAACAAAGGGAGAAAATAGACAAAATAATACCAGAGCCTTGTGGTGATGGTGTTGAGCTTAATTTTCCATTTGTTACTAGGCTTTTTTTCTGCTTTGGCTTGGCTTTGGGCTTTTGCTTGGATTTTACTGCCTATTTTTTCGTCACGTTGCTGGGACGCGACCTGCCAAAATAAAGTGGGGAAATTAGGTTCACAAAGGCTTGTGATTGGCTGCCTGCTAACATATAAATTTGAGCTCTAAAGCCCTTCACTAGCTTTGAATTTCTCAGGGCATATTTAGGCCTCCTTAGGCTATCTTGAGTCGTCCGTTAGGTTCCTTCAAGCTGCCATAGCACTGTAAACCAAGCAACGAGAACAAAGGGAACAAAAGAAAATAAAAAAGGAAGGAAGCCTTGTTCCTCAATAGAAGCTATAGGGATTAAGCCTGTTAACAAAACCCTCGTTAACCCTAATGTACTGCCTGTTGTGCAACAGCAACAAGTCTAGGACTCACCGTAGAAGACATCTCTAGCTTTGAACTATTTTCTATGCAACTCTATTCCTATTCTACGTAAACTAGTGTACTTAAGACTTCAATGTGTAGCCGCACATCCTTACTCGCTACGTCTTATCCGGTCTAACTCTTCCATGCTCTCCGAGGTGCCACCCATCGCCACTTCGGACGATTCATCTCCCGATGGATCAAAGAATATCCCCAGTAATGTGCAACTTGCCCTTGGCGACGCATCAATGGATCGTAGCCCTGAGCCGCCAGCGCCCACAACCACAATCTCCCGTCGCCATGGCTTGCGTAAACGGCCCAACCCAACAACGCCAGATCGAGATATCCCAGATGGCGATCTCCTCGCAGCCTCATTGGCACCGCTCACAAAGAAAGATCTCGAACAGTGGAAGGGGTGGATTGAGATTGAATCAGACCCTGTAGGTCACGCGCAGTAAAGGCTGCCTCCAACACCACGATTATCTCTTTTCTAACTGTACACAGGCATTCTTCAACGCTATTCTACGAGACCTTGGTGTGAAAAATGTGCGGGCACAAGAGGTTCTCAGTCTAGACAACCTCGCAACTCTTGGGTAGGCTTCATTATTGTTCATTGCATTGCATGCCTGCTATTGAGTACTAACAAGCGTGCTACTAGCAATACCATTTTTGGGCTCATTTTCCTATCAGAATACATAGAGAACGACGAGAATCTCAAGACAGAATGCGATAATATCTGGTTTGCTAATCAGGTGTGTTTGTGTAATCCTTGGTCATGCTTTTATCAGCTACTAAACCCGGTGTCTAGACAGTAGAAAATTCATGTGCCACTGTAGCACTACTGAATCTCATCATGAACGCAAAATGCGCAAATCTCGGCGAAACAATTTCCAAGTTTAGGGAAATGACGCAGCCCTTAGATACTATCACACGCGGCAAATACATCAGCCAAAATACCTTCTTGCGATCCACACACAACCAGTTCGCCAGCCGGATGGACATTCTCAATGCTGACCTCGCTTTGGACAACCAAACCACCACTGATAGCACAGGAAAACGCATGATTCGTAATATTAGCGTAGCTAGCAAGCGCCAGCGCCGTAATGCAGAGACGTCGTTCCACTACGTCGCCTTTGTCAAGAGTGAGCAGGAGGAAGTTTGGGAGCTAGACGGCCTACGCTGGAATCCTGTATCTCTGGGCAAGGTGGGCGATGCCTCAATGGGAGATAGTGGTACGAACTGGCTGAGCTTGATTATGCCCGTTATAGAGTCCAGAATGGAATCGAGCTCTTCGGCAGGCTTCAGTCTTCTGTCCTTTATTGAAGACCCTCTCTGGCCTTGTGCTCTTGAAATTGCAAAGTCTCTCGCCACAGTCAAATTCATTGAGAGACATGCCACAAAACAAACGCCCTCCTGGGACATCACAACAGCTACGCCATCGACTCCCCTTGCCGGAGGAAATGACGAAGAAGCACTGAAGCTGTATAAACTTACTCTTGGGGATATTGACAACGCGCAACCGGAAGATCAGGTTCTAGCCACATTAAAGCACGGGATGAACAAAGAAGGGACACTTGAACTACGAGAATCCTGTATCGGCAAGGTTCATGATGCGCTCAGCAAGTGGGAAGCTCAGCATATCCAATTAGACGCCGAAACACTCAGCAGCGAGGAAAGAAACGAGTCGTTCCTTCCAGCTATTCACGAATGGACAAGAGTACTTGCTGAGATAGATGAGTTGAAGATGCTCAATACACTTGCTTCAGCCAGCTGATGGAACTAGTCAAGATTAACACTGATGATGAGGGACGTTTTGGATAGTGGTGTCCCCAATTTACATTAATTTGTTCTGAATTTGGAACATTACCATTAGATTCTATTTGCTATTATTATTGTTTTTACATGGAAGACTGAGTTGGGATTGTGTTTTTTCGATCAGTCAGAATCAGCCAAGACCGTATTTCTAAACAGAACACTTTAAAGCCTAGACAATGACACAAATTCCACGACATTGCGAGATTTAGCAGTTGGTATTCAGGTTTTGCCTTGATCTTATTTCGCCGCTCCGACTTTTGCTCTTTAATTTTTCTCGCTGCGATCAACGCTCATACTCTTCATCTACTAGAGTAATAAAATAAACATACATTAATGGGACAAACCCATATACTTGCTGTAACTCTTCTCAAACATGAGAGGCGCAGCAAGGATAAGAGGAAAAGAAGAAAAAAGGGTAGTAATAAAACAAAATGGGGAAGAAGAAATCCGTCAGCCTCGACAGAGGATCAGGAGCTTTTGGGGGGGTTGGTAGCTTTTAGTTATCGGGGTAGGCATCTTTGATGTTGGAAATGAACTCGCCCTTGACGACGTCTATGTTGGTAAAGTATTTGCCACAGCGGCTGACGAGCTCTGTAGGAACTTTGGCGAGATTTCTTATAATTCGGATATTGCCTTCAGATACCAGAGCAGGGAGGGCATTCTGGCCAGCACTAAAGGTTGTTTGTTAAAATTACCATAAAAGAGAGGGGGGGGGGGGGGGGGGGGG
>JAXCEX010000177.1:0-54428 GCA_038382965.1 Ceratocystis huliohia
GTATTTAGAGCCCAGAAAATAAATACAAAGATCTCGCACAGGTTTCTCTTTAGTTTGCAATATTTGCTTCATTTGAACCCTTTCACAATGTGTGATCAAATGTTCTCTTTTGGTGTAGATTTGTATCGATGTATTCAATATGTGTATCTTTGATAGAGGCTTTTATATTTGGTGTGTTAATGCTTTCTTGGAGACTCTCAAACTGTTGAAAGTGCCAGGCTCATAACCTGTTGTGGCATATGTTATATTATTCAAGCTAATTAAGGACTAAGACCAAGCTCTAAATGTCTTCACAACATCGTGTGCTCCGTATACAGCACGTATTTACGCGACGTTTTTTCAGAGCGGAGCTGGAACCTCCACAACAGGTTACGTGGGCTGTTTAGGTTTAGTGATTCAACATTGGGCCTCATGGATTAGCCAAAGATGAACTGAAATTCAAGGCCTGTTCCTAAGAACAATCGGAGGCACCCGCGCAATGTGTCATATCTACAAAAACCTGGGCCTGGTTGTGACTCTTTGTACAAAGGCAGGCTCTAGTAGATGCAGTAGTATATACGCAGCAGTCTGTATAGGCTCTAGCGGCAATTCTACCATGGGTATCAGCTACAGCAGCATCAGTCTCAGTACGAGGCAGTGCAATAGCAGTGCCAGCAAGAGCGAGGAGGAAGGTAACAGTCCAGGATTGCATTTTGTTGATTTGGTTATTGGTAGAAATGAAGCTGAGACTTGTGAAGACAAGAAGATCGGAAATAATTGTAAGGGAGGAATGAAGTTTCAAAGAGCTGTAGGTAAAGATAAATGCGTGGAGTTGGAGAATTGATGTAGATGTGAAGAAGTAGTAAAGAGAGTGATCAACATGGAGGAAAGAAGGGGTCTTATATACATGTCTGGATAGATTCTTTAGCAAAACTTGGTCGAGTATGTCAAGCCATTAACACTTCTGCATAACAAGAGCCCTCCTAGGCAATGTAAAGGCTTCTATTCCAGTAACTCACGTGTTATTAGCATTTGGATATATTATAGTACTAGTGGGAGTAATAAATTACGTACCAGTATAGGCATGTGTCCTTTGCTCAAGGTTCTCTTATAAACCCAAGATAACTATTTATTTTTGGGATTAATGGCTACATTTTAGACAGTGGTCCACTCACATTTTACAGTAAGATTAGGAAGACGTATTGAATGTCCCAGAATAAAAAGAAGAAGGAATGATTGATTAATGATTGTTGAATGTGTCTAACTAATTATCAATTAAAGGGCAGTATACTTGTCTTTACGACATCATGGGTGAAGGCGCACTTTTATAAGGACAATTTGCCGTCGAGACACTTGGGATGTTAGTAACTGCGCGAATATAATGGAACTGAAATGAGCCTCATCAATAAAGTTTTGAAGTTTTGTTGATTTTACAGCTGTCGGTAAAAGTCAATCTAAATTTGGATAACTGTGAGAACACCGGTGACCGTACTCAAACCCCTTTTGTCTACAAAGGTGGTGTGAATTCGGTCTTCTTGGTAATGTCTGGTTTCTATTCTCCATCTATCGCAGGATGTGGTGTGTCACTGTGAAGGGGTTGCTAAGTGTGCAGAAGACTCACAGTTAGGTTCAATGCAATTTATTATTAAATTCTTGGAAAATAAAAAGGGAACAAACTAAGCTATCAATATCGGGGGACACCAAGACTATATATGCTTTATTGACCACATCTTCCAGTTTCTCCTGTTAATTGATCCCATCCTCTTTACCAAACATGATAGAACCTTCTTGTAAGCTCGTATCAGTCATTTTAGAAAGGGCTGGACCGGATCAGCACGCAGGTCCGTATTCCGAGCGGCGTCCGTAACGGAACCTTCTTGTAAGGTCGTTTTTGTCATTCCGCAAGGGCTGGACCAGCTTAGCACGTAGGTCCGTATTCCGGGCCATGTCCCGGAACATCACCCCCCCCCCCCCCGCTTTCTCTGCGCGTGGCTGCCAAGCCTTGTCGTCGTGTCAGGCTCTCCAGAATCATCCTCAGTACCATTCAGATTTTCAAACTCGGCAAGGGCTTCTGTTTCTTCAACGTCGTCTCGTGGTCTCCAGTCTGATTCTGCATATCTGTCCCATTTTACAAGGACTTCTCTGCGCCAGCCTCTGCAAATGCGTCTGTAAAAATCTATAGACTTGTAGATACTCAGGATCTACCATCGGAACACGCACCCTGTGAGCGGACGAGACCGACTATGAGGATGCGCACTATGAGAGACGACGTGTCTTCCCAGTGTAGTCTCGCTAACGTGCTCTACTAGCGTACCTGGCTAGCACGACAAGCTCTAAATCTCAGAAGCTACCATCTCCCATGCACTATATACCACCATGTATATGGGTCGGGCTCTGGCTTACCCGATGTTGTTCTGAGTAGAGTTAGGATCTTCACAACAAACTGGCCAATCATGCTGTCTTAAATCCTTGTTAACTCCATTTGTCAGCAACCTAGGTCATGTTGTGGTGATTTTGCATGAGGGAAATTTTATTTAGTTTATCTACATTATTTCTCAGGACTGAATATATACTCTGTGATGTGTGACAGTCATGTGGCGTTACCGCAGGTTGCCACAATGTGGCTGAGACTACGCATCACTACAGGTCAGGATTACCAAGACATCTGACCCTGATCGCTCGGCTGAACGTTAGGGTTAACACCAGACATAGAGGACCTTCTTCCAAGGTCCATGTGTTTGGTCTAGACACAGTTGTGATGGATATATAAATCGGTGGAGATCCGCTCTTCAAGCGAGACTTAGTTAGACAAGAATCACAATCAATCAATCTCTCATTTCTCTCCTCTCTTCACTCAAGGACATTCAGTACGTCCTCCTAAATATTTACTGTTACCATTTCTCCCGGGGTCTGCATTTTTACTCGGCTATATTTGTGCAACATATGTAGCTAGTCAGGCTTCATATCTAAGGAGCAGGAGTAGCTTTTGCGATACGAAGTACGCGGAGATCCCGTTTAAACGATGCTTTATTCGTCCGACTACATAAGTCACTGCGATAGAACCCATTGTACTGTGCAACCATCATCACCAACCTAAAAGAAAATTGCAACTTATAAGCCAGTGCTCAATTGTCCTAAGCTCATCCTACAATACGGATGTATTTCTTATTTAGCAGATGAAATCCCAGGTACAGGGTATCAAGACCAAAAACACAGTATCTAAAAGGCTACTACGCTCCACAATATTGACTACTAATACACTGGGGAGTAGAATGAATGGACGGCGCACTCAACGCGAAGCTTTTGCTACTTCTGTGAAGCTTGCTCTCTCCATTGAGGAACCTTTAGTTACACTTACGTCAAATCTGCATTCATGAGGCTCCTCGCCCCCTCTTTCGACTGAGCGGTGTGGAAGGGATAGATGATCAGTCTCCTTCTAGAACACTAAACACAACCTATTGGTCAGCATTGGGCTATGCTATGTAAGAATGGGTTGACGGTATTTATGGAAGAAGATGGCTTAAGAGTAACACAGTAATCACATAACACAATGAAAAAGAAGAAAAAGAAAGACGTATTGTTGGGTTAGACGAGATGACAGGAAGGGTAGATGCAAGGGCTTCTATGGAAGACAAGGTTAGTGGTCCTCGTCCTCCACTGGCTGCATTAAAAGGCAAGCTACGAAAGGATTTCGGTATCATTGAATTTCCACTCTTCCAGAAACTTGCCAGAGATCTAACTTATAGAGATAATGTGCGCGCTATGGCAACTCTGTTATCGTGTGCCGAGGTGCCGAGGTGAACATAGCTGCTACATATCGTTCTTAGATATGTGGCATTCTTGATTTAGTGACCCTCTGTTGCATTCTTGATGCTGATGTAGCTCTAGTGATGTAGGATTAGTGATACGATTGAATGTGCTTACACTCGCTTGGGAAACATTCAAAAAAGTATTTAAGAGTGTCTCACTTTGCAGCATGTGTATTATTTTCTTCTTTCTCCAGAACATCGGTTTTATACTTGTCATACCTCGACTTTGCCCACAGCCTCTTCTCCAGCCTTCTCACCACTCTCTTCTTCCTCAATCCTTAATTTTGTTACAACACCTTTGCCATTGCACAGCCCCCTCTACAAAACATTTACCAGGAACTATCACTCGACAATCATGCAACGCTGGACTGTTACCCTACTTCTCGCCATTGCTGGCAGTGCTCTGGCAGCTCGTTTTGAGGTTCAAAATGTCGGCGGTACCAAACCTGATGTTGGTGCCGGCTCTGGCGGTGGAACTGAGGACATCTCCGGGTTCGCCTAGACGTCCGTAGGGCTAGTTTGCACGTGCATTAACGAATATGGCGAGCGCTACCCGGCTGAGCCCGAAGCTTGCCTAGATTAAGAGGTTGTCAGCCTTTGGTAAAACTACCCTCAGCATAAAGATAGTTAGAACTAGGATAAGATTGGTAATGAATAGCAGTCCTAGTTTCATAAGCTATCTTTCTGTCAAATACTTTAGTTAAGCTATGCTACTAAAATAAATTCATGTATAACCGTCTACGAACTGCTCCATGTTGAACTATTGAACTGATTTTCTTCAGTTTTGAGTTGCTTGTGTTCAACCTTTGCCCTTAGCCAGCTAGAGTCCAGAAAGTTGTTGCAAGACCCTAAACTGAACTTAGTGTCACTGTTTAGACTACAAGATGTTCACCGTAGCAGGTTCGGATGGTTAGAATTTGTGCATGCATTGAGGAGCAAAGGAGGAGAAACTATCTAAACTCTCTGCATCTATGAAGGGTTTTATGGAATTAATACGTGGGGCTCAAACCCACTGTATCTCCAGGCGCAGCCCTCCTCTTCTTCCTTTTTGTCTTTGGCTGAGTCGAGTGCGACTCCTTCCATACATTCAAATCGATAGTTCCTTCAAGGTATTCAGCTGGTTCCCAAGTCGGTTCATTCCAACCTTGCCACTTGACATTGTATTATAGACTGCCATGTCGTCTTCTTTCACGAAGAATATTCTCCACCCATATTTGTCAACACCATCCTCACTGTCAACTGGACCCGGTTTGTTATCGTGTGTCTTTTGAGAAGGGAATGGGTCGTCAGCTGCTGGTCTTAATCTGTCTGCATGGTATGTGTCTTGTGCAGTCAGTCGAGCCTGGTACATCGAGCTTGTAGGTGTGACTGTTGACTTTCTCTTTCACCATACATCGAATGTGTTTGTTCCTAAGGCTTCTTCCCAGCTCTGGACCGAGTCGTTCCTTTTCAGTGTCAACCATACCCAGTCGCCGGGTTTATAGTCTTTATGAGTTTTCCTCTTTTTATTTGCAGTGTTCTCCATGGCTGCTCTTGTCATCATGATGTTTGCTCTAGCCCATTCTACGCCGTTGTTCAACTCCTGTAGGACTCTTTCTGCCTGACCTAAGGGACCATTTAGGTTTGGTGCTAGTAGTTGAGACTGCTCTGTGTAAATCATCTTGGGTGATAGTCATGGCTAAGGAAAAATGGTGATACTTGAGTTGCAGATCTTGGTGTTGCATTGAGCGCAAATTCAACCATAGGAAGATCTTTCAGCCAACGAGGGCCTTGTGCTCCCAGCTTAGCAAGTTTCGATTTGACTTCTGCATTCATTCTCTCCACAGCCCCATTGGTTGCGGTATGGTAAGCTGTAGTTGACCTTCATTCCACTCCCAGTTCTGCGCAGATTCTTTTCCAAGTGGCATTGGCGAATTCTCGATCCGACAGAATAGACTTCGGCAGTCCGTGTAGCTTGTAGTAGTCGTGAAAGAAGGCGTCTGCAACGTTTTCCATGTCTAGTGCTTTCATTGGCATGAGGTGCACACCTTTGGATAAGCAGTCAACTGTTGTGAGTATGTGTGGAAACTCTTCACCACCTTTCTGTGAAGGGGTTGCTAAGTGTGCAGAAGACTCACAGTTAGGTCCAATGTAGTTTATTATTAAATTCTTGGAAAGTAAACAGGAAACAAACCTAAGCTATCAATATCGGGGGACACCAAGACTATATATGCTTTATTGACCACATCTCCCGGTTTCTCCTGTTACTTGATCCCATCTTCTTTACCAAACATGATAGAACCTTCTTGTAAGCTCGCGTCAGTCATTTTAGCAAGGGCTGGACCGCATCAGCACACGGGGGTGAAAGGGTTAAAATGAAGCAAATATTGCCAACTAAGAGAAACCTGTACGAGATGTGTTTGTATTTACTTTCTGGGCTCTAAATGCTATCTGCTGGGGAACTCCGCCGTACTTATATTCTTCTCCCTTGTGAACTATGTGTAATTTAAGGCTTCACGGAATACAAGATAAAACAGTTTGTATAACGGCTGTATTAAAATAGAATTTCTTGAAGAAGAAAACATAACAGGAAGTCAACTACCTAGTACGTAGGATAGACAGACATTTATGTGCAGTGAGTATTGGGAGTGAACATAGGGTGAGCGGTCATGTAGGGTTGAGCCGGAGTCTTGGCCCTTTTGCTAGTGGTGAGTCTAGACGATGTTAGCTGGAAGACGCGTCGACAAGACGTCGCCAAGGCCGCGCTAGCAAAGCACGTCGGCGAGACTACGCTGGTAAGGCACTCCGTCTCTCATGGTGCGCATCCTCATAGTCGGTCTCGTTTGCTCACAGGGTGCATTTTGCGATGGTAGAGCCTGAGCATATCCAAGTCCATAGATCTTTACACATTGGACCTGAGACACAACATTATGAGCAAGAGCCTTATTGACAGAAACACAAGTAAGAAGCCTTGTACACACAGAATCATTAGTAGTCGCACCACATATCATATAACAGGGGGCCTAGCCACTAGAAAATATATTCTGTAAAAATTGGTCCTTAGTTTTATTATGAGATATTGATGAAAAGATTGATTACTCCTCTTTTCGCATTTAATAACCCCCTTTTTCTGATAAGCACATCGTCTTATCAGTTTACCCGACCTTCATCCGGAACCAGGCTGGAAGTTTGCTTCAACACATTCTTTCCTTGTCGATGTGGTCCATAATGCGGTCCATAAGAGTGGCAGAATAGGGATGACTAAGCCATGGGCATGTGCCACACCGCCCTGGCCACACCGCCCTGGCCCGAGTCGTCCCCTATTACCATGTGACAGACCGCACCTTGCGATAGATAGTGAATAGAAACCAGACATTACCAAGAAGACCGAATTCACACCACCTTTGTAGACAGAAGGGGTTTGAGCACGGTCGCCGGTATTCTCACAGTTATCCATGTTTAAATTGACTTTTACCAACATTCCTAGTATTCTGGTGAGGTCTTGGATGTCATAGGCTTTTGTGTGGTGCACTAGAAACAGAAACACATCCCATGTCACGGTCTAGCTTCAGATAAGTCGTATAAGACAAGCAGGTCCGAGAAATCCCAAGATTTTTTTAGAGACGGAAAGGAGGGATTCATCTCATGGGCTGAGAATATTAATATTGTATAGAAGCCTTTGCAGGGATCACCTAGCTCCGTCATGCTCAAGCCCAGCCCAACACTCATAACAGATTCAAGGCAACCTTGCAAACGCCTTACATAAAAAACATGATATTCGTAGCTCCAATCCGTTAGTTCTACGGATATTCTCTTCCCTTTCCTCTTCAATATGAAGCCCCAATTATCTCCGAAGCTGCTAGTACGACATCTGGTGTCACTGATTAACGGGTGTTCTCCTAGAAGGTTCGGAGATGGTCAGATATATCTCACTGAGGGGTAAAAGGGAGCTAAATACTAGCTATCTTAACAGTAAATATTAGGAGGACGTACTGAATGTCCTTGAGTGAAGAAAGGAGAGAAATGAGAGATTGATTGATTGTGATTCTTGTCTAACTAAGTCTCGCTCGAAGAGCGGATCTCGACTGATTCATACATCCATCACTACTGTGTCTAGACCAAACACATGGACCTTGGAAGAATGTCCTCTATGTCTGGTGTTAACCCTAACGTTCAGCTGAACTGGAACAGGGTCAGATATCTTAGTAATCCTGACCTAGGTTACTGACATCATTGCCCTTTTTTCTGTAATCGGACTCTTTTTACGCTCTGGTGCTGACTTGGCATCTTATTCGTCTGCTTAAGATCTTTGATCTTGGCCTCCAATAAGGCAACCTCATGCATATCTTTGTTCCCTTAGAAGAAGATTGTATAGCTTCTAGAATTGACTCAGTGGAGCTACTTCTTCCCCTTTTAACTCGTCTCTCAGGATATTGTCACTGCGACTGAGCCCCAAGCACAGTATTTGGGGTCTTTGCCAAGGGGTCGGCGGTTCAGCCTCCTCCTCGGCAGGTGTCTGTCGCTGCGCATAAAGCTTTGAGATGCCACTTTCTGGATCAAGAGAAGTAAGCTCAGCTTCTCTCAAGGCTGACTTGCTATTCTTTTCCGTCATGGTGGCCTGAAATGTGGTGTAGAATGGCGCGAAGAACTCAGTCTTCGAAACATGAGTTACAGAGCATCTGATCAGATGCTCTATTTCTTGGCCGTAAGCGTTCTTAAGCTCACTCAAGTACCCAATATCAAGTGGCTGCAGTATGTTACGGGCTGTGCGCTCTAATCGCTCGATGCACGCTCCATTATGGATTCAACCCAAAAGTTTGTGATATTCCAATAGTTAGTGTAAGTTTGTCCTGTTGCTCTTTTACTTTAGTTCTAGTTTCTTTTCTTTTCTTCCCTAGATATGCCACTGGAGACATCACGGATTTCCGACTGCACTCGCGTCAGACAGAGTGAGCAAATGGACGAGCAATTTCTGGGAGCAACTTTGCCGTTTGACTTGAATGAAAAGACGATTCTCAACAGCATTTCATCCCCAGACGGATGGGGCAGCTGAACGGATGAATCAGGAAGTACTAGCGTATTTGGGAGCCTTCATCACCTACTCTCAGTACGACTGGCCTGAGCTGCTACCTGCCGCCATGATGGCAATCAACAACAGAAACACTTTGGTGGGCTTAAGTCCGTGTTTCTTGACCCATGGCTAACATGTGGATGCAATCGAGCTAGTCCTACCTGAGGAGACAAGTACCACCCGAGAAATGCAAGACGCTACTCGCTTTGTTAAGAGACTACGCGAAGGCTGGGACTTGGCACAAGCCGCGATGGCTACTCGTCAACAGGAAATGGAAAAACTGGCAAACAAGCCACGAAGCAGTCAAGAAATATTCAAAGTTGGAGGCCTTGTGCGGTTGAAACAGAAGAACATTTCCACACCAGAAACATGCAAGAAGCTGTCATGGATCAATGCAAAATACTGTGTCATGGAGGTTATATCTTCTCACGTTGTCGAATCAGATGTCCCGAGCAACATTTACCCCGAGATTCAACGTGGATTTATTGAAGCGAGCGGCAGAAAACCCGCTACCATCTCAGCAAGTGGACGATACTCAACCACCTGCGTTACAACAAAATGAGTACGGGGAACCTGAATATGCGGTTGAAAAGATACTGAGGAGCCGCCGTCGATGCATTGGCAGAGGCTGGCGCAGAGAAGTCCTTGTAAAATAAGCCGGATATGCAGAGACAGACTGGAGACCCCGAGACGACTTTGAAGAGACAGAGGCCCTGGAAGAGTTTGAAAATTTGTATGGAACCGGGGATGATGCCGGGGAGTCTGATACGACGACAAGACGCGGCCCGGAATGTGGAAATGTGCACCGAGCCGGTCCAGCCCTTGCTGCAAGACTGATACGATGACCCTCGGCTCATGAAGCCCGTCAGAACAATGGTACATCTACTCACGAAAGATACATGAAGGTTGTGGAACATTCTACCAGTTTCCACCAATTTCTAGCAAGCTTTACGAGTTCACAGAAGGTTCTAGCATGTCCCATGAGGAGGAGGGAATCAAGGAGGAGAAGAAGCACGAAGATACTGGAAGAGGTGATCAACAAAGCGCAAATAGTCTTCACAGGTGACAGTGTCCAAAAAATTGTGTAGTATTTCCTAGATGAATATAACCCTGGAGTTTCATTATGGTTTTCGTTTTCCTCCTTTCATTCTTTGCACTTGAGTTTCGATGGCTGTCCCTTCTATAGAATGCGCATACTTCCACTGTGTTTCTGGAGCTCTAATGACAATCCAGGTGGCTCCAACTGCTCGGATGCTTCCTCCAAAATAGGGAAGACACATGTGCCGCTACGGCCAGAAGGCTCAAGGTGTAGGTACATAACTAGGACATCAGTCGCATTGTCGAAGAGCCCACCTACTGTGAACAGCCTGCGAGACCATGTACTCGAGAAACCCAGAGAATTTTAAGAAAGCTGTGGCAAGGAAGATCCTGTCGTTGAAAATACTGTCAACAGACTGGATGAATTTGGTTGCTCTAGTGGAATCCCGTAGGCTATCTAATGCCAAGCTTAAAACTTTGAAACTAGCCAACCAACAATAACCTTCAACGTGCGTGATAAGCGAGCGACATAGATAAGTGGGTGACGGACTTTTCCCTCTTACACCATAGACTTGTATTCTATCGGATATTTCTCAACCACCAACAATGTCACAATCATCAACTGAAGCCAGGACGCTTCAGGCTCTTCAAAATAACCCAAAATTAAGTACCCGGCGCGCTGCAAAGGTGTATAATATCCCCGAGCCTAGGCTGCGTCGCCGTAAGAGCGGTATTCAGTCGCGACATGATTCTATCCCGAAATCACGGTTACTATTTGACCAGGAAGAGCAGATATTAGTCCAATTCATTCTTGACCTAGATTCGCGAGGATTTCCCCCACACAACTATCAAATGTGGAAGATATCGCGAACTCTCTGCGTGCTAACCACGACGCGCAACGCGTCGGCAAGCGCTGGGCTCATAACTTCATCAAGCGATAACTAGAGCTGAAGACATATCTATTTCGGAAGTACGACTATCAGAGAGCTACATGCAGAGATCCGAAAATTATTCGTAGCTGGTTTGGGTTTGTAGAGAATACAATTGCGAAATGCGGTATCCGATTAGATGATATCTAGAACTTTGATGAGACCAGCTTTATGATGGGCTTGATTGAGCCCTGAACAGTCGTCACAAGCTCCCGCAGGTAAGGAAGACCAAAGCAGGGACAGTCTGGAAACCGCGAATGGATTACTGTGATCGAGGGGATGAATGCAGACGGTCGGCCGATCCCGGCGTTTATCATTGGCGCAGGCAAAGATCACCTGGCCAATTGGTACCAAGGATGCGACCTCCCAGCGATTGGGTTATTGCATTGAGCGAAAATGGATGGCCTAATAACAAGCTGGGTCTTGAGTGGCTAAAGCACTTTGAACGGGCTACAGCTAAGCGAACGAACAGTCGCCATCGCCTCTTGATCCTTGATGGTCACGAAAGTCACCACTCCGTCGTATTCGGGAGAACAAGATTATCGCGCTCTGTATTCCTGCTCATGTCTCTCATCTACTCCGACATATTGACGTAGGGTGCTTTAGGCTGTTGAAAAAGGCATATAGTCGTCAACAAATAGAGCATTTGATCAGATGCTCTATAACCACATTTCCGAGACGAAGTTCTTTCCTGCCTTTTAGGCCGCCCACCAAGCTGCTATTACAGAAAGCAATATCAAGGGAGGTTTTAAAGGAGCTGGGCTTGCTCCCTTTGGCCTAGAAAATGTCATCTTGAAGCTTGATGTGCAGCCACGGACTCCGACACCTCCCGCCCGTAGAGGTCATGAAACCATTGTCCCACTTATCCGCGTCGCTCGATTATCGAGCACGTTAAGTGGTCTCATAAAATCTGTGCACATCGGTGTCCTATATTTTGTATCTTTTCTTTGCATCGGATCCTTTTTCGCCCGATCCCGATCCAGGTTATTCCTACTTATTTAGTTTAACTCTAGCTATGTATGGATGGGTATAGGGCTTTGTTGACCACTTTGATGCAGGACGCTTGGCCTATTTTTGCAAAATGTAAACATAAGCACTAGGGAAAGAGGCCATACCGACCGACACACACCTTAGCCTACCCCCTGAGTCAATATTGCCAAATCAGGAGTTTGTAAATGCACCATGAAAACTGATATGCATATCACGCTGCCACCAATGGAGCACTTGAACTAATGAATGCAGAAGTCAAGTCGAAGCTCGCTAAACTTGGGCCCTGAAGCCTATACTGGTTTGAGTCCTTACCAATGGCCGAATGTGCTTTCAATATAACTCCAAGTAGCACAACACAAGTTTTACCATTTTTCTTGAGCCACGGCTACCGCCCGAAGATAGTCGACCTAGAATTACGACGGATACCTATTGAACCACTGTGTAAAGGACAAAAAGTGATACATAAGTTGACCAACACTTCGGATTGGGTGAAGGCCAACTTAATCGTGACAAGACCAGCAATGGAAGAGTCAGCGAACAGGAAGAGAAAGGCACATACAGCCGACTGAAAAGGTGACTGGAGCTAGCTAGCCTTAGGAAAAGAATAAGCTGGGTCTGGCCTGGACTTAAGAGGACTTCCGATCAAGTATATTCAGTGCCGGATGAAGGGAAAACTTAATAGTCACATCTGCAAAATTCAAGTCCCCATCAGAAATCTCAACATGTCCTTGCAGAAGCATAACTTGATGATGGCCGAATCAGGAAGGCAATTTCAATGCTCGAGGTTGCAGTGGAGGTGGAAGCTAAGCTATATCAGCTGGTAATCCCGAACATCTGGTATGCTAATGGAAAATGGAGAACTCTTGGAACTGCTGCTGCATGTCGCTAAATTTGATGCAGCATACTTGAAACATAGATTCTGGCATTGCGAACAGGCGTAAGATATACTTGAAAGTTAGATGTCATCAATTACAGTAGCCATGTAGCAACTGTATCCCTTGGTGATTCACTTGAAAACGAGAACAAAAAGGACTCTTTTAAAATAGGGCTATGCTTTAAAATTCATGTAACTGAGGGTGAGGTCTAAGATGACAAAAGAGGAAGCTCACTAAACTTCACAGGGCATAACTATGCATTTTTGAATATGATGATATTTTTGTATTGATAGAAATGCGGAAGAGCTTTGAAATAGCAGAAGAAGTACATGAGGTGATTTGTGTGACCTAGTAGTCATGAATGGTCTCTTCGGAACCAAGTTCCATCAGCTTAGTCCTCACCGGTGCAGATGGACATATCCACAGCACGCGGAATTCCATCGTCACCAATGCAGAAGCAGTTTCCCTCATAGATACTGCAGTCCTTCAACTGTCTGGTAACAATGTTACCATTGGTGTTGGCTGTGTCAACAGCAGGCATGGCAATAGCAGTGCCAGCAAGGGCGAGGAGGAAGGTAACAGTCCAGGATTGCATGTTGTTGGGTTGGTTATTGATAGACAAGATGAGGAAGAAGTATAAAGTAGGAACGAAGTATCAAAAGACTGGATAAAGATAAGACGGTAAAGGAAGAGAACTGATGTAGAGATGGAGAATAGCAACAAGACTGTCTATCATGGAGGAAGAAGAGGTCTTATATACATTTCCAGAAAGACTCTTGAGCAAAACTCAATTGAGCATCTAAATTGACATCACTGCTTCTTCATGACAAGACCTACATCAAGCATTTGACTGCAGAGCACATAGAGGTCTGTGTAAAGGCTTCTCATGATTTACCCATTATTAATTACTTTGGTGAAGTTGAAATGCTCGTCAAGGTAACAGATTACGTACTGATATAGCTATGAGCCCTATGGCTTGTCTAGCTTTCACTCCTATATATAAGCCGCCTATATTTAGGACAAACGGGCCCTGTTTGGACAGAAGTCCATCATCATTTAGTACTAATACATTAAGTTTCTTGCCTCCCCTATCTCTCTGTATTTAAATGATATGAACTGTGTAATGCTGTTATGATTTCAAACTGCGTGGCTAACATCATCCCCATACTCCAGCCAAGTTCATCTGATCATGTGTGACTTGCACAGTTGACTTACCACACCTTCATCAACCAGTAGTAATGAGTCAAGTACAACTAAAGGGAACTTGGTATATACATCAGTAGTGCGGATGTGCTAGGTATTATGCCAGCGGAACAGGGGCAATAGAGAATCAAGGATGTGCCTGCTGAGAGTCACGGATGTCGGGATCGTAAACGCCGTGACTTCAGGCAAAAGTAGGGGGTATGGTATAGTGATGTATTTTGATTACCAAGGTTCTAATATTTTGAGCACTTGATATTATATAACCATAAACTCTAAATTTCAGCCTGTTCTAAATGCTCTTGAAGGAACGTGGTTACTTCATTTTACGGTCTTATCATCTCCATGTTTGTGTAGGAAGATACACACAACATTCTGAGCATAGACCTGTCTATACATTAGTGAACATGCTTTATATGGCTCGTTCTTGTACTCGGAGAATGAATCCAATATGGTATTGCTCAGTAATGTGCATGCTTGTGTTCTGAAATTATATCCTTCATCCTAGCCTAGAGTCAGCATTCTGGGCGCATCCTCATTACCATCCTGTACTAGGGTAGCACCTTGGGATGAATTTACGAGTTCCATACTTTCATGACGCATTATCCTGACTAGTAATTCTACTCACACTGATACTAGTGGCAAAACATATAATCTAGAAGATCAAGAATCGCTTTTTAGGCTGTTGGGTAGCCACCACTACAGGTTATTATCACCAGAGCCGCAAGGACTAAAAATGAAATTGTGAGATTTAGCAAAACTCTCCTTTACTCCACTTTGTGTGTATGGCCAAGGAAGAGCTGAAGGACAAGCAGAAGGGAAGCGGAAATGGAGTGTAGAGTTGGAACTCAAGCCGAGTGGACAGAAGAAGACAAATTTGGGCCCTTTGTTCACGGAACCCCCTACATGAAATGTGAAATGGCTTACTTTAGTATCCACAACCTCTTAATTCAAACGCGCCATCATTGTATTGATCATTGACAGAGTATTGGATAATCTAGCTACAGTCAGGAACCCAGGGTGAAAGTAGGTATTTACTCAGACAGATAGTGGCCTCCTATGCTCCTATGTATTCTTCTTTTTAGGCATAGACCCTCTACGACAAACAGCTTTATTATATTTAACGCAAAAGTATATAACAACCTATACTGCTCTTTACATTTAGTTGTCGCCATAACCCCAAGGCAAAGTAGCGATCTACATACTCCTGGAGAGGATGCTAGCTGCGCATATTTTCAGTGTCACTGTGAAAAGTGCAGGGAAAATAATGTGTCATAGTTCACTTGTCCAGAGTCCTACATTCGCAGAAGACTATGAGGTGTACCACTAATATCTGCGCCTATCTATCAGCATCTATGAACTTTGATTACATGGAAGTTGGAAAAACTGTACTTTACTGGTCAGTGATTGCAGCTTCAGTTATGACCACGCATACTGGATGACTATCCAATAGTGTAGGGACCAATTCCTGGGCCGCTAGATGATAAATGTCACCATTAGTCTCCGACTGATTATATTTACTGGCTAGCATAACGTGCAAGATAAGCGAATCCACCAACCATGCAAATGCACCAAGAATCTTCCAATCTCTTCTCTTCGCATCTAATCGACTATTTGTGCACTAAAAAAATGGCACAGCCAACAAGTGAGGTTGATATTTTTCTCGCTCTTCGGGCCCTTCAAAATAACCAAGAATTGGGTCTCCGACCTGCCGCAACATTGTACTAGGTAGACCATCATGACCTTCGTCGCCGACAGAATGTCATTCAATGTCGGCGCAATACCATCCCCAACTCACGGAGACTATTCAATCTAGAAGGGCAGGTCATTGCCAAGTTCATTCTCGACCTGAATTCTCTAGGGTTTCCCCCTAAACCTACGTAGTGTTGAATAAATGACCAACCGACTGTTCGCCGACCGCGACGCGTCACCCGCCGGCAGGTGCTAGGCTTCCAACTTTGTCAAGGGACAGCCAGACCTCAAGACGCGGTTTGATCGTAGATACGACTACAAGAGGGCCAAATGCGAAGATCCAGCCATTGTTCGCGGCTGGTTTATGCTTGTGGAGAACACAATCGCAAAATGTGGTATGAGCCTAGCTGACATCTACAACTTTGACGAAACTGGCTTTATGATGGGTCTCATTGCAAGTGGAGTTGTCGGCAGAGAAAGGCGTGGAAAGGCTAAATCAATGCAGCCTGGAAACCGGCAATGGGTCACGGTTATGCATGCGATTAATGCTGAAGGCTGGGCGGTCGCACCATTCATCGTGGTTGTGGGCCAATATCACCCCTCCAGCTGGTACCAAGAAAACAACCTGCTGGGGAATTGGGCTATTGCCACGGCTCATAATGGGTGGGCCGACAATGATACAAGCCTTAAGTGGCTCAGGCACTTCGATTATCATACAAGAGCCCGATCAAACAGTCGCTATCAGCTTCTTATTCTTGATAGGCATGAAAGGCACCACTCAGTCGATTTTGAGAAATATTGTGAAGACAACTACATCAGCACACTGTGTATGCTAGCTCATTCCTCACACCTACTTCAGCCTCTCGATATCAGGTGCTTTGGGCCACTCAAGAAGGCTTCTATAGCCGAGAAACCGAGCATGTAATCAGGTGCTCGATAACCCACGTTTCCAAGACTGATTTCCTTCTGGCTTTTTATGCTGCCAACCAAGCAGCTATGACAGAAAGCAATATCAAGAGGGGCTTCAGAGGCGCTAATATTATTACTCTAGATCTGAAAAGTGTGATATCTAAGCTTGACGTGCAGCTACGGACTCCAACACAGATCGAGGAGGAGACCGAGTTCCCCAATCCTTGGGTTTCTAAGACACCGAAGACAGTGATAGAAGCTGATTCTCAATCTGAATGTCTTGAAAAGCGAGTTAGAAGGCATCAGAGCAGATCCCCAATATCAATTATCCAGGAACTTATGTCATTTTCAAAAGGAACGAAGGCAACAATGTGTCAGAACACCTTGTTGAAGTCCGAGGTCCAGATCCTTCGACAGGCAAATGAGGCCCTTAGCAAGCGTCATGGAGCAAAAAAAACTCGGCGAAATAGAGGGGAGATGACTATAGATGAGGTAGGAGTGAGATTGATCAGAAAGACGTTGATGCGCAGGTCATGGCGGAATTATCCAGAAGTGGCTGTCAGGGAAGGCCGGGGCCAGCGAGGGTAAGGCGGTGTGGAACTTGTGGTAAGACTGGTCTGGTCAACTCAAGAACATGTCAAATAGCTGCCGCAGTGTCTACGGAAGAGCATAGCACTTAGTTTCAGTTGATTAGATGCTGTGTTGTGTTTTTAAGCTATGTTTTGTCTTGAGGGTCGGTATTTTTGGTGCATTTGCTTATCATGCACGTTGCCTCGCCCCCTTTTTCCCTCAGATAAGAGCCCCGTCTTATCCGTTTATGCGAACCTTCTCCGGGACACTCGTGGAAGTTTTCTCAATAGATGGTCAGGACCTAGGTGTCACATGTTAACAGTAACCTCTGCGCCACTCATGCCCATTGCTACCGCCACGCGACAATAATTCTTCTCTTCAACAGTTAACTGTCCTTACGACTCTCACCCAACACGTAGATAGCTAGTACTTGGTTCCCTTTGACTCCTCAATGAGATGTATCTAGCCATCTTCGAACCTTCTATGAGAACATCCGTAGTTAACCCGTTACAGCCTGCATGTGTTTTTACCCCAGATTTTCTCCGTTCTGCGTTTAGGAATGTTGCTGATTCGGGGAGCAGAATATTTACTGAATCAACAGATCCTAGAGCAAGCCCATCGGCGTCTGGCAACACTGAGAAAAAGAAAAGCTAAGAGCACCCGGCTGGCTCCAAACTGGTCGCAAAGGCTTTAGTGCAAACGTACCATTATATGGTTACTATCGGGCTTTCACACGGCTATATCTCAACTGGCCAAGCCACTATTTTGCTTCACATCAACTACAAAGAGCCATCAGACCTTTATTTTCGTCTGTGAACTTCAAAAAGACGTTTGTGACATCTCATGTCGTAGTTCAGAAGATCCACTAGCTCAGGGCAGTCAGATATCCTCAGCACTGGAGAACGGCATCAAAAACACGCCATACGCTATGCTTATGACGATGTTTGAGCTAGATTTTAATTGCACAAATCTTCCAGTACAACAGATTTTAAGTATACAGAATACACTTCCTCGATTCTTTGGGTCTAAAAGCCACCGTCTGATCAATCTTTTTGTTCCGGCAAAGGGAATGGAAGTGGGGACGCTGGTTCGTGTTCGCTACAAAACCCATATCCGCAACTTTCACCACCTAATGGAAGGTCGTCAAGCCATTGCGAGCAAGACCCTTCCAAGAAACACGCAGCACATGTCGACTCGTACGGCAATTCTGGCACATGTCGACTTCCTCGACCTGAGTACTGCTCGCAGCGATGTCTCTTGGGTCTGGCCAATGGAGCCTATCTTGACCAATCATGTCCAAATGTCGATCTTCACCGCAAGGAGCCTGTTTTCGAGTTCTCTTCTGCCTCCTTTCATGAGAAGCACTAAATCTCACTACCCTAGCTTGTTGAAATTGTCAAGGTCCAGCTCGACACCAACCTGGACTCTGATCGTGAAGTTCAACCCAATAAGTCTGGTCTACTTGGAATTCTTGTGGAGCTTACTGCTCATCCATATGGTTATACTTTTGTTGACAAGGCCATGGTTAATCTTGTCTTACCATTCATCTGGCATGAATTGAAGGTGTATGATCAACTAAGACCTGTACAAGGTGAGGTTGTTCCAGTCTACCTTGGCCATGTGTCGATGCAACGGACACTCAACTATGGGTTCCGGCCTATTAGGCAATTCTCCTTGCTATCATATGCGGGTGAACCGATCGCGGAAATGGCCTATGATGTTGTTAATAATTTCGAATCTAGGCTTCTGGCGCTTGGTGTTGTTCCCGGAGATGTGCGTGAGGCGAATGTGACGCATGATGTTAAGTCCGGGTGCACTATGCTGATTGATTTTCATCGATCCCAGATTATGCAACGTCCTCCTGACTCTTGGCGTATTGGATGCTGTGAGGATGCAGCTGTTCAATAGAACAAAGGTGGAAATGCTTGGGACGATGGTAGATCTACGAAGAGAGTTCCCTTGGAAACTCGACATTAACACGATGTAATGTGGCACCTGCGGAAATGTCTGTTTCTCAGGGATACGGAGATATTTTGAGGATATCAATGGGCCTCATGTAAACTTGACAATGTTAATCTGGTGAGTTGGTAATCAGCCATGTATACGCGGTTCTTGAATCATATTCTTGTTGCTTAGAGCAGCAAGATCTTCAAGTGGGATGATCACAGCGATCAAGAACTCCTCACACTTGCAGGTTTTAGTGGATAAAGAAACTATCCACGATGAATGCAATTTGTTACGATCAAATAGAGGCTAGGATTCTTGGCAATTGTCCTGATATATCTGCCTCACAGCTTGTTTCGTTCTCACACTCCCAGTATGAGACGTAGACCCGTACTGAGGCGTAGTTTCTTTGTGTAACATGCAACCAGCTTTGAGACATGAAATTTATCACAACACAAGTAGACTGAGCATCATGTCATTGGGTAATGCAACTATCAACGATATATCAAGTCCGTAAAAATTGCAAAGGAATAATATTATTTCAAAGTATAGTCTATAAACATGCACAATCTGTTGGTAATCTGAGTCGGGCTGCTCACTGGCCACAATGTGTAGCCTGTCGGTGAGTAGTACAATCGCCAAGTAAGGCATCGCCCTTGCAGATATTTACAACATTGATGAGATTAGCTCTATGATAGGCCTGATTACGAGTGGAATGGTTGCCTTGGATGCAGAAAGACGTAGAAAGGCAAACCAAGCCTTGGAATTGGGAATGAGTTACAGTCATTCGGGTGATCAATTCGGAAGGCTGGCCGATCGCACTGTTTATCATCGGTGCGGGCCAACATTACCTTGCCAATTGCTACCGGGAAATGAGCCTCCCGGGCGATTGGGCTATTGCGACGACCTGAAATGACTGGACCGACAACAAGACTGGCCCCGAGTGGCTCAAGCACTTTGACCAGCGTACACCCAATCGATCAGTTGGTGTCTATCATCTCTTGATCCTTGATGGCCATGAAAGTCACCACTCGATAGAGTTCGAGAGGTATTGTAAGGAGAACAAGATCATGAGGCTTTGTATGCCACCTTGTTCATCTTATCTGCTTCATCCCCTCGATGTCGAGTGCTTTTGTATCCTTAAGAATGCCCACGGTCGAGAAATAGGGCATTCGATTAGATGCTCCGTAACCCACATTTCTAAGACGGAGTTCTTCCCAGCATTCTATGCCGCATTTCAGGCTATTATGATGAAAAAGAAAACATCAAGTCAGCCTTGACAGGAGCCGGCCTTGTTCCTCTTGACCTAGAAAGAGTGGCCTCGAAGCTTGATGTGCAGCTACGGACTGCAACGCCGCCTGAGGAGTCTGGACTCTTGACTCCTTGGGTCTCAAGACCCCAAAGACCGTGCTCGAGACTCAATTTCGGTCAGAATATCCGCCTCGAGAGACGAGTTGAAAGGCACAAATGCAGCTCCCCAGAGTCAATTCTAGAGGCCATACGCATACATCTTTCTCCCAAGGGAATAAGTATGGTTATGAATGAGGTTGCCCTATTGAACGCTTGGGTTAAAGACCTTGAACAAACCCATGAAATGCTAAGTCAGCGCCGGGGGGCAAAAAGAACCTGACTATGGGAAAATAAGGCAGTGGTAGTAGAAGAAGAGAGTCAAGCGATCGACCAAATAGATGTAGATGTGCAGGTAGTGGCTGAATCGTTGAGAAGTGGTGGTGGTCAAGGAAGGTCAACACGACCAGGGGCTCGGCATTGTGGTGTCTGCGGCAAGCATGGTTATAATGCAAGAACATATCAGGTAGTAATTGTGGCATTTGGGGAAGAGTATAGCGAATAGTTTGGATTGATTAAATAGTTTGTTGTGTTTTTATTGTGATTCCTAGGAAGAAGGTTAAGATTCTTGTTTCACTCGCGTAAGGCTTCACGGAATACAAGATAAACAGTTTGTATAACTGTTGTATTAAGATATAATTCCTTGAAGAAGGAAACATAACAACAAAGTAACTATCTAGGACAGGGGATTAACGGACTTTCATGTACAGAGAGATATTGGTTATGAACATGGAATGAACAGTACGTGGGTGCTATGCAATATCTCGCCAAAGTGAGTGAACTAGTGAAAGGATGGGGACGTATTGCTTGTAGATAGAGTAATGCAATACTTCGTTAAAAGGTCAAACTAACCAAGTGAAAGGAAACATATTACTCACAAGCTTTGTCGTGTGATACTTCATCAAAAGGGTAAACAAACGAAGTGCCAGGAAACATGATCAAAGTGACAAATGTCAGGTGAAGGTTCGAATGGTTAGAACGTTCGAGTGCATGTTGCAAGGGCAGAGCCTGAGCATATACAGATCCATAGATCTTTACATGGAAATGCTACTCCAACATCAGTTTGGGTCTCAGGAAATCGAGTGAAAACAAACGTGGAGGTCTCAAGACGTGACTCCCTCATCATTCATTCACAAGTCTGTGTTGCTAAGGCACAGCAGAGCTGCATGAATGTTTAGGCAAACAGCATGACGCAATGAGCCATGAATGGCAAGTCAAATTCAATCTCGGGCTCTCTTCTAACTGGAGGCGATGTTCTTTTTTTCTCTTCTATTCTTTTTTTGCCTTCCCTTTGTTTCATTTATTGTATTTTATTTCCATTAAGACCTCATCCTGGTTAACTGTCACTCATCAGTTATTCATACTTTTCCTTGCGCAGATTTACTTCTGGCATATGCACCACCTCCCTACATCCCAGACCTGTCGCACAGAAAGTCAGGTAACTTCAAAGCTTTCACTGCGCCGTACTTCCCTATGTCCGATCTACTTCAAAGTATCAAAAGAGCACGAGATCAATATCACAACCTAAACAATACATCTACTCTTCACAGGAAGCTTGAAAGTCTAGCTTTAGCCTAGATCAGATGTCTCTCGCGCCTCAATATATCCCTTAGGCAAGGTGACGGCGAATCATCCGAGGTGTTCCAAGTATATAGACTCCAAAACTTACGGCTCGCAATCGCAATGGGCAGGGTTGGTGTATACATACCACAGAGGATGAGGCATGTATGGTACTCTGAGAAAAGTGCGGTCGCGTATATACAAGGTAGATCTTTAACCAAGACCTCAATGCACCTCTGCGTTGCAATCAGAGGAGGGAATTTGAGGGACATCTGTAAGAGAGAAGGAAAAGTCAAAGTTCAACACGGAAGACAAATCAGGAGCATAGCATGGCGGGAGGCTGCAGCGTAAGATATTTAACGAAAAGAAACGAAACGGGCGACATAAGTGACGTCCGAGATGAAGCTAGAAGTGAGTGGCCTATTAAACACAGTATGAAAGACGTCTACTCCAACAATCCTTTTTCGCTGTCAAGCATTTTCGACTTTTTGAAACACTGCTCAAGGAGCAAAGGATATAGAGAGAAAAAGGGAGGAATTCTGGCAAGGGAATTGTCAGTGACGCTGACTAGCTAGTCCGTGTCATTTGCTACCAATCCCTGCTTTGTTTATAAGCCAGGTGGAGGAGGAATCTAGGGCGGGCCCAAGAAAGGCGAGTCAGTAACGCAAAACCCAACTCACGCACTTCTGAAAAAACCCATAATTTGATCCTAGTAACTTACCGAGCTGTAGCTACCGGAGCCAGAGGCTCCTGGAGGAGGCGGAGGCGGGGGAGCAGCAGATGACGGAGGTGGTGGGGGAGGGGCAGATTCCGCAGGAGGGGGTGGAGGGGGTGAACCTGAGGGAGGTGCGGGGTGCTGTTGCTGTTGCTGGGCAGCCGCAGCCGCAGCGTAATACCACTGCACATAACTGTAATTAAATTAGTCATCCGTCCATCATCAACACTCTCGAAATAGTCGCCAACTTACGCAGTATAGCCACCATAAGCAGCATAAGGGTCTTGGCCACCGTAGTACTGGGCATACTGGGCAGCAACCTCAGCATCTGTTGCAGCGGCAGCGGCAGCAGCAGCAGCCGGGTCCATTGGTGGATTAGGCGTTGCTGAAGTCGCGGTGGCCTGGGAAGGGTTAGTAGCACCGTGTGCGTGGGCGTCGCGGGTCTGGTATGAGTTCTGATCATAGCCGCCACGACCATAGTCACCTCGATGACTGTCTCTGTCTCTATCACGCGGCCCGTCGCGATGGTAGCCGTCTCTGTCATTCCGGTCATGGTAGCGGCCGCTACCACGATTAGCACCATAACCACCACGATCACCACGGCCATTATGACCACCGTCGTTGTCGCGGCTACGATAGTGGTCACTACCACCGCTACCTCGGGGACCGCCACCGTACTGGCCATCATCATAGCCGCCTCTGTTAAACTGCCTGGGAGGCCGAGCCTTGAAGTCCTTATACTGTTGCAGAACACTCGCAACCAGATCGTCGCAAAGAGCCTTGGCCTCTTCGACCTTGTTAGGGTCGGGCCCGCTATTATTCAAATAAAGGTTAAGGTTAGTCCAGGCATGGAATAGGCATAACAAATGACTGTCCACTTACGCAACATGCAAAAACATATCTTCATCAGCTTCCTGATTAGTTGATTGCTCAAGGTAGCCGGAGCCACGGCCCTTGATTTGAACACGGCATCCGGTTTCGTTCTGTATATGCTTCACATACTGGCCGCCTTGACCAACTACTTGAGCCCTTAGGTTGAAGCCCGGCAGAGGCTCGAGTACTATGGGGATCTTGGCTTCGGGCCACTTGCGCTATGAGGTTGAGGCATATTAGTATTGGTAATTGGTTAGCTAAGGGACAGGAGACGTGCTCTACCAAACTCGTCACGCTCAACTTGTTCTTGAGGCTCGCGACGGCGGAAGCGCCGCTCATCGACAAGATTAGGAAGGTCCTGCTTTAGCATGCCCTCGATCTTGGCGACAGCTTTTTCGAGGCCCTCTTTCGAAGTGCTGGTGATGTGTAGGTACAATGGGGGTTTCTAGGGGTCAGTTTGTTAGCTAGAGTTCATGGGGGCGGAAGGTCGACGGTCAGGCAGCTTGGGAATCTTATACAGATGAGGTGGCCATGCTCTTGTCGGGCAGGTAGTTTCCACGGGTCGTAATATCAGCACCAGTTTCTTCCTTAATCTAGAGATGTAAGCTTTGTTAGCAGGACGAGCTAGAACGCAAAAATTGCGACAGAGCCAGATTTACCTGGGCTTGCACGGAGCCCTTGGTAACAAGGAAGCGGGTCTTGTAGTCGTTGATTTCGATGTCCTTGATGAAGTCTCCGTCGGCTACATAGATTTCCTCGCGGATAGGGCCGTCGCCACTGACAGAGCCAGCAGCACTGTCCGAGCCCTTGGCGGTGGGTGTGTCGGCCTGCTGGGCTCCACGTCTGGCCTGAAGAGATGCGTTGATTCTTGCGGCAGCAGCAGCTGCAATACAACGTTAGCTATGAAGCGGAGCGGGAACAGAGCGCAGCACGCCTTTTGTTGCGCAAACAGTTATATGTTATACAGCAGCTATGCCTTCCAGCGCGGGGATAGTATTCTTACCCGCAGCAGCAGCAGGGTCTGCAGCAGTCTCAGGCTTAGCATCGTCCTTGATGCTTTGGGGGCTGCGCTCTCGGTTTTCGGAGCGTCTCGAGATAGGAGAGCGAGAGCGATGGCTGAATCGGGAGGCGCGCTTGGGTTCAGGTTCGGTCTGGTCAAAGCGCGACCGTTTGGGACGATGTTCGGAGTCGGCCATGGTAGAAACACTACAAAGCCAGAAAGAAATGTAGAAAAGCGACTAGAGCTTCAAGTGCCAAGCGGACGAATAGCCTGGAGATGGCAAAACTAGACTAGGCGAGAAAGACGTGCTTATGCTATTCAAGCCGTGTGCTGTCTGGGACGCCACCAGTCAAAGCAAGGGCCAAGCAAGTATAGCAACAAGAACCGATGGGAGGGATAGGGAAAGCCAAAGGCAAAAATGCTACCAATGTTTTTATTCTTCTATTGGAAGAAGCGAAAGAACCAGAGCCAATTAATAAATGGCGAAGACTTTTATGGTGGTGTGGTGGTGGTTGTCGCAGTTCGCAACGTCAGGTCTGTTTTAACCAAGGTTTAGCAGCCGAAAAGAATATCAAGTGGGTCTCTAAAAGTAAGGTCGCGCCGGCAGCTGTCGACTGGCAGATCGACAGCTGTCAAAAGCAATGCTCCGTAGCATGCAGCTTTGTGCCGCTTTATGCAGCTTTATGCAGCCAGCCTTGCATGGCTTGATGAAGTCCATGTCAGCACCCTCACACGCTTTTACCTCCATGCCAAGAAGCAGCACCTGCCTGCCATGGGTTAAAGGCAGCGATCGGCCATCCATCTGGCCGTCATATCCACTCATGCACGTCCGCTCTACCTTGCCAACCTGGGCGGCTCATCGGATCTCCACGGGCTCGACCAAGGCCTGACCCCGTGTCCCACTAGGGTGGGCTGTGACGTGACAAGAGAGGCTGCCCACGCTGTAGAGAAGCAACATAGTAGAACTAATAGAAGGGGCTATCAAGGTTAGGCGAGAACCTGCTTGCTCCCATCGCATCAGCTCTAGTACAGAGAGCTGACAGGAAGGGACGCCCTATGTCTGTATCGCCCGCCCTTGGGCTAGACTCAGCTTAGAGCTTGCTTGTTTGCTATCCTGCCTGCAGCAATGAGAGAGATCTGCGAGTCGAGCCCTGTCTCCTCCCTTCTCTTTGATCTTCCCCCTTCTATTTCCCTTGATGTTTAACCATTCGTCATCCATAATACAGACCCGCTACCCGTCCTGCCGCGAGTACAATCGTAGGCCAGCTTGCGATGGTGTACACAAAAATGCAAATGCAAATGCAAATGCACCTGTACATACAGACACAGACACAGACGCATACACATGCGGCACAGCAACGTTTACATGCATAGTCCATGTATTCCATGTATCGCCCGTTGATCATCCACCCACCTTTCGTCTCACTACAGCTCGACAGCCCTTGACCTGGCTTCCAGTGAGCACCCCTCTTTAGCTGTTATCCTGCAGCATCGAGCATAAACAGCATTCAGTCCTTGTGCGGCTCATCCATCCCAGGAGGCTTCGATAGTTGAGTGTACAGAGAAGGCGGGCACTTCTGGCAGAAGAACTTGGGCGTTGTTGGGTTTCTATTTCCATATCCATATCTATATCCAGATCCACATCTGCTCGCCTTCTTTATCTTTATCCCTCTGTTCTTTTTGGTGCCTTCTGTCCGTCTTTTTTTTTCTCTTCTCTTCTCTCCATCTCCATCATCTTCCCTTTTGTCCCCATGCACAGACTCCGACATATTGACTTTGCCTCTTGAAAGATGCACCTTGTCCTAGCACCGCTACCATGCCTGACAAGAAGGACAAGAAGGGTCTGCTAAAATTTATGAGCAAGCTAAGCGGCTATCGTCCGCACAAGCATCCTGACAACACTCAGGCCCAGGCCCAGGCCCCCGACAATGGCCTCCAATATGCGGACCCTAGCCGCCAATTTACTGGCGCTGACAGCCTTTATCAGTCGCCGTCGCATATCCAGCCATCCACCACCTCCGAATTCTCGCCACTCCCTCACCACACATCCTATCAACCAGATCCTAATCTAGCTTATGGGATGGTCGGCAGCCTTGATACTAGCTACACTACCCCCACATTCAATCACGGCCCTATTCAACATCGCCGCCACCGTTCCAGCCATACGGTTTCACCCCTCTCGTCGGATAGAAGCAGTCGTCACTACCTCGGCCACCAACCCGCCCCTTCCAACGTTAGTTATACGCACCGTCCAAGTCACGAGAGCGGGAGCAATAGCAGCGCGCAAGCCTGGGGACAGGACCGCATTCCCGACATCACCCAGCTGTGTAAAATGTGCCTCTCCAGTAGCGAAAACAAAAGATCTACTGCTATTCTCCGTATTCTTCGAGATACTAGGAGCGGAGAATGGAATACAATACTGCAAACATGTGCTTTGGCCACTGCACGTAGCGACAATACCGATCTCATGCAAGAGCTCTGGGGTCTTGGCGCGAGCATCGGACCAGAAATTCGTGGTGAAAATCACGAAACTGTTTTGCACATAGCTGCAAAAAAGGGACGGATTCTCATGGTGCAATGGCTGATTGTACATGGGGCTGCCCTAGGCGCGAGGGACTATGAGGGGTTGACCGCTGACCAGACAGCTAGTAATCATGGGCAACGAATGTGTGCTGTCATCATTGCAGACGCAAGAAGCATGCCTTATGAATCGCGTATGTTATCTTCAACATCCTTACCAGTCGGCTTCAAGCTTTTATACGTATTTCAAAACTAATCAGCGTGTTGAATTGCAGCAGCGCAGTGGCCACACTACCAGCCCCAGTATACTGACACGCTGTCCCATCAGCAGGAGAGGGTGCTGTCCCATCATCCGCCACGCTGAAAGTAGCATAAAGATACGGGCTTTATTCTAGGCAAAGAATAATGCAACTCGGCTTGCTCGTACGATCCGAACATGGTTGCATTCTCCTACTTTTCCCCATCTCGGTCCCCTTCGAAATATCAGCGAGATGACTTGAATGCTCCCTATTTTTACTCCCAAGCCGTCTTCCAGCAAACATTGACTTTTCCCTCTTGTCCCCGTCAGCTTACTCGAATGCACCAGTAAAAACTTTTTTCCGTGTCTAGCACGCCTCTGTTATCGAGCCTGCGCCCCATGAGTTGAGCTTTAGCGGCCCAGTCTTGCACTGCACAATCACAACGAACTGATACCGAACCACAGCGCAACTTCAGTCGTGCGTGGCACGGTCAGTTGACAACAAACAAGATATTTTCCCACACACATACACACATGCGCACATCACATCAGCCTGTTGTCATCCCCCCCCTTCCCCCCCTCATTGTCTCTTTGTTATAAGCGTGTAGACACGCGCCCATATTAGCAGGGCGTAACCTCATCATCTGCTTTTTTCTTGCTTGATACCTCGGTTTTTTCTTCTTGTCCTCCTTGCTCTTCTTACTTCTTTCTTTCTGCTTCTCGTTTCTGCATATCTATAGATGCTATAGACAAACATATAGGACAATTTAGCCGCATATATTGCTTTTGCAATACTCCCCTACACCCATTATCACTCTCACGGCTCTTTGTCCGTCATCATCATGACACACAGTCGCATTTCTCTCAGCCCAGTGTTGCAACCCTTATCTCTAACCCATGATTGCAACATGAAGCGACTAGGCCAGTGGGTCAAGAATCTAGCCAACCCCAGATATGCGTTAGGGTTTATCGATCATACCCCACAATATTCTCTTTCCGGCGCCGGAGAATGGAGCAACTTACTTACGGCTAGGGTCCATGACTCTACTGAATTTTTACACTCTTTTTTTTTCTCTCCCGCTTTTATCAAGAAAAACATAGCCCCAGCCAGACTCTGCACCTTGGTCTCTCTATTTGTTGAGGAAGGGATCGTCGTCTAATTTTGTCTCGGTTTCTTTGTTACGTCTTCTTGCTGTGGCTTTTTTCCCTCTAGAGTTTGCTTCTGTTTGACCTCCTACCCCCTCCATTATGGCTTCCCGCCGACTGCTGGCCCCCATGGCCCAGCTTGCCTCGGCTGTCCCCGCTACCGTTTCGTCTATGCCTGCCGTGCGCTCCCCCGCCGCCGCCGCCGTCACCCGCCGCTGGCAATCAAGCTCGACCTCGGCAATTGCTTACAAGGCCCTGCGCCGCCGCAGCGCCCCGCTGCCCCTCGCTGACCCCCCATCTTGGACCCCCGAGGCCGCCGTATCCAACATCCTCTACGAGATGCCCTCGCCCACCTCAGCACCGTCTAAGCGTCATATCCTAAACTGTCTTGTGCAGAACGAGCCTGGTGTATTGTCACGTGTCTCGGGCATTCTGGCTGCTCGTGGCTTCAACATTGACTCGCTGGTCGTCTGCAGCACGGAGGTCGAGGACCTGTCCCGCATGACTATTGTGCTAACGGGCCAGGATGGCGTTGTCGAGCAGGCCCGTCGTCAGCTTGAGGATTTGGTCCCCGTCTGGGCTGTGCTGGACTACACCAATGCGCCTTTGATCCAGCGCGAGCTGCTTCTGGCCAAGATCAACACCCTGGGTCCCGAGTTCTTTGAGGAACTGCTGGCCCACCATCGCGAGTTGGTGGCCACAGATGGAGATGAAGCGCCTTCGCTGGAGCAGATTTCTAAGGACTTCCACCCTAGCAAGCTCGCTCCTAGTGAGGCGCTTCGCCAGAAGCATCGCCATCTGCGGGATATTACGTACATGGCCCACCAATTTGGTGGTAAGGTGCTAGATATTAGCACTAACAGCTGCATTGTCGAGATGTGAGTAATGTCATTCTTTTGTTTCTTTCGCTCTAAACGGGCTTGGGGCTTGTTCCTAGGCCGTTTGGCGCTGCCAAACTTAGTGGGCTTTTTTCTTTTTACTGACTGTCTCACTCCATCGCTATAGCTCCGCCAAGGACTCACGTATCGATACCTTCCTTAAGCTGATTGCTCCCTTTGGCATTCTCGAATCAGCCCGTACTGGCATGACTGTCCTGACTCGTTCGCCGCTGTACGAGTCCGAGAACGAAAACATGGTCAAGGAGGCTGACGAGGTTGTTGATATCAGCCAGCTACCCCCTGGTTAAAGAGGTTGGTTATTTGCTGTAAAGATATGAGTCGAAAGCTGTCGTGGCTTTCGAGTTTCCTTTCTTTTGTTGCTTCCTTTATTGTGAATTAATAGCCCTTTACTACCTGCTTTTTACGTTGACATATCAGAGACCTTCATTTTACATACACACATATACACTCGCCTAAGCCACAGGGCTGACTGGGAAATGTTAGTGACTGACTTTAGAGAGAAAGGAGGCCAGAGAAATTAACTGAAAAAAGGAGACAGATGAACAGAATGTGTTCTTTGCCGATGTGTGTGTGTATGTGTGTGTATGGCTGGCTCTGTCAAGATGATGTTCAGAGGAATGTAAGGACAAGGAGTGTTTGCTGTAGAGCCACAGAAAAAAAAAGATAAAAGGTGCATCGTCAATTGCAACAAGCGCCGTCCAGGTTTTTGGACAGTAAAGATCTGTTATTTTATTTCATTGTGTTTTTCTTTTCTTTTTTTTTCAAGTGGGATATCGACTGCCGTAAAACAAGCGTAGCCCCTTAAATCTTACCCTTGTTCACGACGAAGCCCTCTAGAGCAGCTATTGTATTCTTGAGTCAGTATAAAGTGTATTGTAGACGCATCTAAGCAACTAAACTTACAAACAGCAGCCCAGAGGCGGTTTTCGGCTTCGGGGAATACTAGCGAACGGTCGCTGTAGAAAACCTCATCGTGCACTTCCTCCTGATGGCGAGGCAGGCAGTGCATGAACTTCCAGCCCTCGTTGGCGCCCCCACGCTTGGCCATTTCGTTGGTGATCTGGAAGCCGGCGAAAGCCTTGAGGCGGCGCTGGGCCTCGGCCTCCTGGCCCATGGATACCCAGGTGTCAGTGACCAAGACTTCGGCGCCCTTGACAGCTTCTTCAGGAACGATTGTCTCTATGAGCTTTCCAGGAGAAGCAACACCTTTTCCGGCGGTCAGGATGAGCTGCTTCATGGTCTCTGGAATGGTGAAGCCGGCGGGCGAGGCCACAGCGATATCCACGCCCATTTTGACGCACCCAATGGCTAGATCGAACAGGACGTTGTTGGAGTCGCCAATCCATGCCACCTTGAGGCCCTGGAGGCCAAGGCCAGAGGCAGCGCCAGGAGCAAAAGTTTCGTGCAGGGTCAAGAAGTCAGCAATGGTCTGCAGCGGGTGGAAGTCATCCGACAGGGCGTTGATGACAGGAACGGAGGAGTCCTTGGCTAGGCCAGTAACGTCGGAGTGCGGGCCGACGCGGGCAACCATGCAGGAAGTCATAGATGATATGACTTTTGAGGTGTCGTAAAGGGACTCGTTAACCTACAAGGGGGGTGTTAGTCACATCAGAAGCGGTGGAGGACGTAGGCACGAGCCAGTAGCAACACAATAAGGGCCCATTAGTAGCACTCACGCCTAGCTGAATGTCGTCTTTGCCTAGGAACATAGCATGGCCGCCTAGCATAGCTACAGCAGCCTCGGTAGACACACGTGTGCGTGTACTGCGCTTGCTGAACATCATTGCCACAGCCTTGCCTGCCATTGAGCCAGCCAATTGGGCGGGGATTTGGCCGCCCTTGACGGCGGTCTTGTGGGCAGCGGCATTGCGGACCAAGGTGGTGAATTCGGGGGGTGTCAAGTCCGCAATGGTCATGAGATGGCGCGGTGCGGACGGGGCAGCAGAAGCGGAAAAGGCTCGCTTTTGCAAACCGCTAATGGCGGCCTGGGCTGCCTTGGTAGTGTGGCTCTTCATGTTGGAGATGGGCGAGCTTGGGGGAAGGCAGTGAAAAGTTTTTGAGGGCAAGATAATTTTAGGCCGTGGTTAAGAGCAGACAGGACGACGGACGGGCGCTTTGATTTAGGGCGGCGACACTGCAGTCATAAAGTCGTTAAGCGGAGCAGACCAGCAACAAAGGATTTGTTTGACGTGGGTTGTAGGTCAAAGTTTGGTTTAGGCCCAAGTGCAGTAGGCTAGTGAGACAATGGCTCTTAGACGCCGTTTAGGCATTGTAGGAGTCAGCGTTGAAGGGCTGCTGGAAGTCGCTTAATTAATATACTCACATTACAGCTGGTAGTCGGCCAAGAGTAGCGGATGAGTCAACCAGACGTCCATTCGATAATCGTTTTGTTCTTAGTATCTAGTATTCCGTTCCAGCATCGTACCTCGCATAGTCCCAGGACACAGTCCATGTTGATATTTAGCACTGTTAGAGCCGAGAGTCAGCCTTATCTTATCAGCAAGAGGCGGCAAAGCCTCTCTCGACGTCTCTGTGCTGTCTGTGTCTTGCTCACATCTTCATTCTTGGTGTGTGGTATGTGGTTAGGCTGAAACAACGTCCGTGTCGAATGCTCTAAACCAGGTTTTTTTCTTCCATATTTCATTCAGGTCTTTCTTTCTTGGCTCGACCCTTTTCACTCTTTTGTTGACTCTTTTTCTTTTATTTCGAATATCCAATTCACTGCTTCATTACTTGCTTCACCACACCATGACATCGCCGCCATCACCGATTGGCTCAGCCCTGGGTCAAGACCCAGGCCCTTCCAAGACCCCCAGTGCAAACCCCATTTTCGACGACGACGACGACCACATACCTTCCGACGAAGTATCGCCGCTTCTTGGTGCCACAATTCCGCGCCGCTATGATGGCGTCGCAAGCGGTTCTCAGGAGCCATCGGACGATAGCAACGACAGCAGTAAGCTTGCATCAACAAAAGCCTCACGTAAATCCCTCGTCTCCACCGTTGCTATCGCTCTGCTGGGCTTGGTCTCTCTGCTGGCCATTGTTGGTGTTTTTGTTCTCCCACACAACGTCGAGTCCTACGTCAAACAGGCCGCTGTTCTGGAGCCGACAAACCTCGCGATCGAGTCGGTGACGTCAGATGGCATTCGTGCTCGCATCGGCGCTACGTTTCAGCTTGACTCCCGCCGTGTTACTGAAGATACACCACGCAAAGTCGGCACTTTCGCCACTTGGGCCGTGCGCAAGCTTGCAACTGCAGAGACTCGTCTTCATCTGTACTACGCCGACAGCACTAACACAGACTTGGATAACAAGCTTCTGGGCTCTCTCGTGGTGCCCCCTCTGGCCATCAACCTAGTCGACGGCCGGGTCACCCATCTAGACTTTATCACAGATATCGTACCCGGCGATGCTGAGGTTTTCCGTAGCCTCGCTAACCAGTGGCTCCATGGCCAGATGGGGGCTATCAAGGTGATAGGCAAGGCTAATGTTACGGTTAAGACGGGAGCTATCCCGCTAGGCACACACGCTGTGGCCGAGTCTCTATCGATTGAAGGTCAATCTCTCTACCACTCCTTTGCTTCGGCGTACTTTGGCGAGAAGCGTCTTATCTAGCGCTGACATAAATGCAACAATCACAATCCCATACACTGTTTGTTGTTCCTGTGCCAACCCTGGACTAGTGATGCGTGTGCCGCTTTACTCCGGTCCCGCCTTTTTCCTGCCGTTCCTGTGCTAATACGTTCTATGTCTGTTTCTCCTGTCTTAGCCGGTGATATACCTGCGATCCCCAAATACACCATATCCCGCCTGGAGTTCCGCGATGTCGGCAATTCTGCTGTAGGCGCCGATGTTGCTGTAACGGCTTACAACCGACATCCAATCGAAGCAAGCATTCCATCGCTTGCATTTGACGTGTTGATTCCCGACTGTAACCCACTTGATCCATATCTCGTAGTGTCCCGGGCTACTACCGACCAAGTTCTCGTGTCTCCGTCTTCCAATGTGACGGCCAGCGCACACGCCGTTATACACCAATTGCCCAAGTCTATCATGCGTGTATGCCCAAAGTCGACGAGTTCACCCCTGGACGAGTTCTTGCACCACTACATGAATGGCCATGATGCCACCGTATTCATTCGTGGAAGCCGAACCCCGGCCAAAGGGACGCCAGCCTGGATTGGCGCCCTGTTGTCGGAACTCATGGTACCCGTTCCATTTCCTAGTCACTCGTTTGATGATGTCATCAAAGAGTTTTCCCTCACCGACGTCGATTTTACACTTCCCGATCTCTTTGCTGAGCCCGGCAGTCCTGAGGCGGACCCCAAGGTCTCAGGCACCATTCATGTTGTGGCAGCACTTCCTAAGCAGCTAAACTTCGACATCAACGTGACGAATATCCGCGCCTCAGCAAATATATCCTATCAATCGCACAAGTTTGGCGAACTACATCTAAAGAAGTGGCATGCCGCCAACTCAACCAAAGTCCACGATGACGTCACGGGCGAAAGCGACCTTGAGATCTATTCGCGCATAAAGAGCGCGCCTCTCACTATCACCGACTCAGACGTCTTCTCCGAGGTAATCCAGGAGGTTCTCTTCGGCGGCGGTGACATCATTCTGGATGCTGATGCTACTGTTGACGTCCAAGTCACCACTGCTCTTGGTGAAGTGATCATACGAGATGTGCCTGCTTCTGGCCAGATTCCAGTAAAAAGTTCGTCTTTTTTCTCCCCGAACTAGGTTTCTTTTTTTTTTCTTATTTTTCTTCATCTTGATTGTCTCTACTGTTTCTTTGTATTGTCCGTCCTCCTGTGGTGTCCTTGCCTATGTCTAGCTGCTTTTTGGCTAACGGCTTCCTTCTAGACCTTCCTGGCGACTCCCTCGGCAAAAGCCTGGAGCCTCAAATAAGCGAGTTGCATATCATCGAGTCATCATCTGCATCCTTAACGCTTTCCGCCGTTGTAAACATCACTAATCCTGCACCTTATTCTGCTTCAATCCCCTATATCAATATTCATTTGCTTAAGAATGGCTCTGTTCTTGGAAATACCACGCTGCGCAATGTCAATATCACCAGGGGCCGCAATTTAAACATTCCTGTGTCTGCAGTTTGGGCTCCCGAAGATGCAGGGCTAGATGCTCGCAAAATCGGCGTGGATCTTATTTCTGGGTATCTCTCCTCCTACAACACCACCATAACCGCGAAGCTTCATCCTAAAAGCATCCCCGCCTGTCCTATAATTGGGCAGTCTTTATCCAATATCAGCATCAATGCTACAGTTCCAAGACTCTCCGCTCCGCGTGATGGCCACAGTCCAGATGACGGCAGTGAAACGGGACGCGGCAAGGGCGAATTTATTCGTGATGCTACTTTCCATCTGTTTACCTCGACTGCCACCTTTACCCTTGTCTCGCCGCTGCAGTATGACACTATTACACTGCGTAGCGTGAATGCCACAGCTTTCTGGAACCACACCGAACCCGTCGGTGAAATCAACTATGATTATTCGTTTGACGCCCCGCCCGGCGCATCGACAACGCCACGACTGCCGGTTGATTGGAACGTTGGCTCCGTAGGGTACAACGAATTGCTAGGTGCCATGGGGGGTAAGCTAAAGCTAGATGCACGAGCTAATGTCACCGTAGCCATTGGAGCATACGAGGAGACGCTCTGGTATGTTGGCAGAGGCATTGGAGCGACTGTCAGGCTGTAGGGGTAGGGGTAGTAGAAGAGCTGTGATTTGACTGTATTCAGACGGTGCATTTCGTCACTCGGCGCTCATTATTGCCATAAGGCTTGACACCTTATTTTGCAAGTATTGTTTCTGTTTTAGTGTTTTCTTTCATCTGCATATCCACCCGTACATACAACATTGTTATCTCTCGAATTGCACTATATATATACATCTTTTTTCCCAGAAGCTTTATCACGCTCAGCTTTCTGAATGATCTTTCTAGGATTCGTGAACCATGATGTAATTCCAGTAGATAGTTAGTTACCAGCAATTAGTGAATTAAACTTGCCATATATGTCACCGCCTAAGCCATATTATCCATGTGCTACAAAATTCATGATACTACCTACCCACCTCTATGCTAGTCTCACGCCTGCTTCCTTGCGCTTCTTCAACTGCTGAGCCGTCACCGAACTCATACCTACATTCTGACTCGCGTCTAGCATGGATTGTGCCTCGCGCCTCTTCTCCTCCTCAATCTTCTTCAACTTCAGCTCCGTCTTGCCCTTTCCTGAGCCCTTGCCGTGGAAGGCATGACTCAACTGCTTAAAAGCTCCTTTGGTATCAAGACGTCGGCCGTCGTCGTCAACGTATTTAATCTCAAACGTCGGCACAAAGTTCTCTGAGAACAACTCCGCCATCTTGCGCGACTGCTGCGTCTCACGCTGCGCATTTTGCTGCCGTGCATATTCTTCGCGTTCACGCGCGCTCATCCGGTCAAGACGGCCGCTATTGCGGTCACGTTCACGCTGCAGGCGTGCAGTTTCCTCCATCTCAACCTCCATCTGCCGCTTCTTGGCAAGAAACTCTTGCTTTTTGCGAAAGGCTTCATGTGTTTCGCTGCTGTTTGTCTCTTTTAGGATTCCGCGCTCACGTAGCAGAGAAAGTGCTGAGCCCATACTATGCGCCACGGTCTTTTCTTCCATGAGTTTCCCATCCCCCTCGTCGTCGTCGTCGTCATCATTGTTGGTATCGCCGCCCGGCATCTCCTGCGGGTATTCACCGTACGTCTCAAGGGGTTCGGCCTCGCCCATTTGTTGATCGCCGTCCTTGTCCTGCGAAGAAGCTGCGATGGCCGACTTTAGCTTGGGCTTGGGCGCTTTGGCTTTTCGCGTTTCTTCATGCTGTAGAGCACCGAGTCCTGATACGAACTCAGACACCTCCCCAATGACTAATCCAGCAGATTCTTCTAGTGTTGGGTCTTCTTCAGTCGCCTCCGTTTTAAGCTGTTTGGCAAGGTCCTCCGGCTTCATCTTTTTGCGCTTTTTTAGCGCTTCGCGTCGTTGTTTTGAAAGGGCAGCCTGTAAATCATCGTCGTCACCCAGGTCAACATTCCCTGATTTTCGCTTCTTTGAAGGAACTAGATCGATTTCCATTTCCTCTGTGACGGCGTCCGCTGCTGGGAACAAGTCGTTTTGGTCGTCGGCTTGTTTTCTTCGCGTCGACTTCGACTTTTTGCCTTTCTTGGGCTTCTTGACTTTAACTTCCGAGATGTCTAGATAGTCGGAGGATGGTTGGCCGGTGCCATCTAAAGTGACGAGTCAGTTAGTTGGTGGGATTCCTATGCTATGAGAAACGTGGGCAAAAGTTGCTAGCCAACTTACCAATCATGTCGACATCAATTCCTTTGGGTTTTGTTTTGGCCGCTTCGCCTTCCAACATGTTTCCCAAAGCCGCCACAGCTCCATTAGTGTCTAAGGTGAACTTGGTGAGCTTTTTTCCGTATATTTCTTCGTCATATTTGGAAAGCAGGCCCGAGTTGTCGTCGTCTAAGGGATTGTAGTCTGGACGTTTTATCTTCAAGTCGAGCCGTTCCTTGAGTTTTTCCTCGTCCCGGATATTCACGTTCTCCAATTCGTCGCCATCTTCCTCTAGTTGGTCGATTGATGCATCTTTCAGTGTTAGAATCTGTTCGTCGCCGTCGCCAAACTTGTCAACTTCGTGGGCGACTTTAAGGCCTGCCAAATCCTTGGATGTATACTGGATTGCGGCCGCCGCACGCGCCTCAGCCTCAGCTAGCTCCTCCTCCATCTTGCGCGCCTTGTCGATCTTCTTTTGGCGCTTCTTCTGGCCGATCAACCACGACTTGGCATCTATGTCTGCTTCCGCTGCATCGCCCAGAATGCTGCCCTTGAGCAGAGCATTGCGCTGCTCTTTTTCGCGCTGCTTCTTGATAGCAGCCATGCGCTCAGCGCGCTTGCGCTTTTCCGCTTCTGCGGCCTGGACTTGGCGGTAGTTGTCATATGAGGCCGCCTGACGGGTTTCTATTGTGCTAGCAACCTCGCCATCATCGTCATCGGCATCTCTGTCGTTTCGGTCGTCGTTATCGGAATCGTTTGTGTCAGCATTTGCCGTTGAAGAAACTGAGCCGGCCACGGGCAGCGGCTTCATGCCCATCGAGGCACGCAGTTTGTTCTGCTCTTCGATCATGGAGGCATCCATGTTGGAAATGAGGCGTTATTGATAGTTTGTTGGCGTGTATACAGAATGCGACAAGCTTGTGATATGGACCTGGGTTAAGAAATGCAAGCTGCAAGGCTGCACGCAGGATCTGCCCTACATCTCAGCCTTGTGTGACATAAGACTAGTGTTTAGGGTTGCTTATTAGGGTTATATCGGTCAGCCAAGCTACAGGGACATTTATAAGCTCATGGCTAATGCAACTAATAACTAATGTAAATCTGTGGGATCGTCCTTCTTCCTCTTATCCATTCCACTCTCTATATCCTTTATAATATACAAAAATCTTCCATTGGCCTAGCAACCGGCCAGCAAAATTCTTCAGTAAGATGTAAAAAATTCGAGGGTTGACGCGCTCCAGCCCCACCAAAGCCCAGCGCGCTGAGTGGTCGGTCTTAGGACCCACTTATCTTCCAGACTTTAGTATATAACAGCCACTCATCTCCCTCTTCCTCTATCCAAATCTCCTCCTCTTTCACTACTAAGGACCTGTGCCCTGCGATCCCCTGGCTGCAATTTGTGGCTTCAGGGTTGAACGCAGACGGCAGCTCGATCGTTCTATGGAGCCACACATACTTCGGTGGTGTTATCCGATCGACAGTTCCCATATCAAGTCAGCTAGATTGGCCACACCCGGGTTCTTCGCTTGTACCTTGCGCATGCTCGCTCTTCACACGGGCTGAGCGGTGTGAGGGAGACGGCTCGGGGAGACCAGTCTTGTGCTGTTGCCACTATATTCCACCCCTTTTTTCTGAGGTCATTGATCGGTGAAGTTGAGGATACCCATAGTTGGCCACATTTCAGCCCGTTCCAACGTGAATTTGCAGAAAGATTAGGATTAGCAGAGGATGTAGTCTTCCAGAAGACGCACAGCTGAAGCAGAATACCGGCTCGGCTGGTATCTCGGTGGCTAACACCTGTTGTCAAACTACTTGCTATATGTGCATGTCCTTGCTCAGTAATCTTTGTGCTACTGCTTTAATTTCTGATGTACAAATACTGGCGGTCGGCTAACTCTGTCATAATCTACAAGCATTCATATTTATTTCACATCACTCAAAGTCCGAAAAATGATGGTCATCATTCATGTACCCATTATTCACCTGTCTGCCTCAGTTTCTCATCAAGCCATGTTCCAAAGGCCCAGGCCATTATCGATGCACCAGTACTACCGTTTAGGAGCTGTTTACGGTGTAGTCGCTGTTCCAAGTAGCACTAACGGTGACCGTGTTCGCTTCGCTGCTGGCACTGAGGACCTTGTTATCACCGCTCTCCCATGTTATAGCACCATCTGAACCAACGCGGATGAACTTGAACTCCAGACCAGTGCCCCTAGCAATCGATGTTGTCAGTGACCACAGGGGGTTGCTGTCAGTGTAGGCATCAGCCGACAACAGCACTCCAGAGGCAGGGTCCCACGCGCCAAAGTCGGTTGTGTTGCCAACAACCTTGATGTTCTCGCCAAAGTAGGTGACGGCAAGCTCGTTAAAGATCAGTTTGGCGTCATTGGAGCCGTCGTCAGGCTCACCGGAGTTGCCGTCACCAGCACCGGAAGAGGCGCAGTTAGCAGCAGCAACGTAGGTGCCGGTAACGGTGGTCGGGGTGCAAGTGGTCGGCACTGAGACGGAAGCAGCACCGATCCAGCCGGGAGGGACGGTGCCAGCGCGGCGCTCGGTGGCAGACAGGAAGGCAGCGTAAGACCAAGTCAAGTCATGGGCAGAAAGGGGAGTGCCGTTGGACTTGTCAAACTGCTCCGCAAGCGAACCATCAGAGGGCGTGTAGGTCTTGACGACTCCAACGAAACCATCAGCGTAGTCGGTGACTGCAGTGATGATGGACTGGAAAGTGCTTGAGTCGGAAGCATAGGTTCCCGCCGTCAGCGACGGCAGCAGATCAGTAAAGAACGGAAGCGACGTAGAAGTAACGGTAATAGACCCAGCGGCCTTCCAAGCGATGACCGAGTCGTAGAGCTGCTCAGCCACGGCCAAAGTGCACAGGTACCAGGGGTTGCCGTTGTAGTAGACATCCTCAGCGTAGCGACCAATAGCGATAGCGGTACCAGCAGCTTTGCCTGAGTTGATGCTGTACACAGTGCGGAAAGAGTCGATCAGCTTCTTGGTGGTGATCAGCTGCTTAGGCGCACAAGGCTGGAAGGTAGAGTCATCGCAGCCCACAGCGGGGTCAAATAGGTGAATAGAAAGCAGGGCGCTGTTGGCATCCAGGCCAGTGCGGCCAACGTTGGTCTGCACATTGGAGACGATGTGTCCCTTGCTACTAGACCAGAAGGTCTGCAGGTAGCACAGGATCTGAGGTGACACGGCGTCATATCCAGAGTGGGCCTTGCCCAGCCTGGCGGCCAAGGCCGAGCCCTCAACAAGAGCTAAGCAAGGGTTAGTGACTGTCTAGCAACAAGCACATTGCATCGCATCCATGGCTGATTATACGTACCTCTGTATTGGGCGCCGACAGTGAAGAAGGAAGATCCCTGGACCTCCTCCCACAAATCAAAGCCCGTGTTGTTCCAGTACTGGGCTACATAGTTGAGATCGTTCTGGATCACCTGCCACAGTTGGCAGTCTGTGGAAATTTCGTTGTCTAGCAGATAGTTGTAGTAACCAATCAGAGCCGTAGCACGTAGGGCCGGGCCATCGCGCTGGGGGCGGCCCCAGGCGCCCGTGAACTGCGTCATATCAACATTGAACTTGGGCTCAGCAAGACCAGTGCCTAGGGCAAGAGTGCCCGAAGGGTTGCTGACCGTCTGTAGATGGGCCTGGGAGGTCACATAGTTCTCAATCTCGGGCAGAAGCAGCTCAGTGTTGGTGTTGACGTTGTCAATGAGCTCCTTGAGAACCAGGCCAGCATCACGAGTCCAGGTGTACCAGTCTAGCAGATATGAGGGTTAGAAGCAACGCTAAACCAGAACAAGGAACAAGCAGGGCAGCACAGCAGTCTAGCCATTCAAACTTACAGTCAGGGTCCGATTTCGAAGGTGAGGCCACAACGATTCCAGGGCTAGCTCCCGAAGCAGCACATCCCGATGATCCAAAATTGCATAGCAGCTTGGTCAGGGCAATGGGCCGCTGGGTGGTCACAAAGGAATTGATGTCGGCACGCTTGCAGGACACAGGGTTCGCTACAGCGCTAGTAGCGGCCATAAGCCAGGCGGTGGCTGCAACAGCCGTCTTAGAAAAAACCATTGTAGATGATAGTGGATAGAGCAAAGAACCCTGAAGGCTGGAGAAAGAAGCAAGAGCAGAGGAAGAGTCCGGTTGACTAAGGGTCTCGGAAGAGAAGAAGAAATCGTAGCCACTTTGGGTGAAGAAGAGAGACCAGATGAGCAAGAAAATGAGTGCGACGATAGCCCTAGTTATAGTTTTCCGGGACTGTGTTAGCAAGCGGATGTCTTGGGGACTCGGCGACCATGGAAACCAGGCTGCGAGAAGGTTTAGCATAGACTCGATGTCATAGTGACCCTCCGGAATGGAGATTCCTCGCGAGGGAGCCGAAGATACAAGGTCAAGCCAGTTCGCCTGGAAAGGGCCGACTAGACACGGGGGAGGGGAGGGGGGTGGTCAATGGCGGGGAAAGGGGGGGGGGATGGAGGGCATCAGCGAGAAAGAGAGAAAGACAAGCAGAAGACCGAAGAGAGGATTTTACAGAAACAGAGCGGCAGGATCACAGCAATCAGAATGAAACCAAGCAATATCCCCTCCTAGTTTGGCCGATATGATCCAAAGACAGAGACAAGTAGGGGCAGGGGCACAGGCATGGGCAGATTGGCTAGGAGACAGGAACAAGCACTAGACCCGAGTCGCCCATCACAGTCTAACAGGCCAGACCATTGATCCTGTATGTCCTGAGCCTAGCTTCCCCAGACTTTTCCCCAGACTCGACCCTCAACTGCCACAGACAGGGCAGTTAAAGTCAAGTAGGATGACAGCTTATAGCCTAAATTTCCGTCTCTGGTCCTCCACATCCATCCTGCTCCTGCTTTCTCTCTCAAACGGACCGATACCAGATCAGATATTTATCCAAAGGCATGTTTCTCAACTTGAGCTTAATGGCACTTGGGGGGAGGGGGGCGGAGGAAAGAGGACGGGAAGCGTTACATTGAGAGCCCTGAAGTGTGGGGGGTGCTCCTGTTGCGCCGGGGGCCGGGATTGCTGTCCTGGGCGTTGGCAGAGCCTTTAGAAGAAGCTTTGGCGGTGCCCGTCGCAGAGCTGTCATGAGACAAGGGCGACATAATTTCTGCTAGCTTGTTTGTCTGTCGCCAATAAAGAAAATAATAAGATGATGAAAAAGAAGATGAAAGAAATCAACCACACACGACAAATACATGTAAAGAAGTGTTAGGAGGAGAAAGGAGGGAAGTTATGCAGCAGTAGCAGCAGTAGAGCAAACAACAACATACGGCTGTACTTGTCCACGGGCCATTAAGGCGTAACAAAAAAGGCAATTGCCGGCTTCACAAGCGCCTCGACTCCCAATAGTAACTCGCAGAAGGTCCGAGCAGGATAAAGTAAGAATGCGGTTACATAAAAGAAAGAGATAAAGAAGCAACTGCAACCAGAAAAACACAAAACGAGAAATTACCAGCTTTTGTTTTTCTTTTCGGGCCTATATGGCCTTGCTCCAACGGCCAACGGCCGTCGGTTTCTTTCTTTTTCTCATTCTTCCTCTTCCTTCTCGCCTACACGCTGCATCTTGAGCGCCTGGACTCGACTTCCACGAACATGAGGCTTCGTGCTTCAACATGCAGAGCGCTGCAAGACAGCAGGACAAGCCAAGGGCCTAGCCAAGCCCAGGCTGCCAAGACCATGTCATACCTGACGTCAAGGGAGCAAGAGGAGCAACTAAAGTTGACCAACAATAAAAGTAGTTGCTCTGCTAGGGCAAATCGGTACATATACGGCAGTCTTCCTCCTGCGCAAATGCCGGACAGCAGAAAAAAAGGGAAAGAAAAGAAAAGGGCCTATGACTCGGCAAGCAGGTGCAGGCTGCATGCACGCAGTAACAGCAACAACACAGGCTCCGTGTCAAGATAGGCAGACTTGTGTACATGTACCACGTGTTAGTCGATGAACAGCTGTCTCAATCCACGCAAATGAGTTGATTTTCGCCCTGCTATTACAGTGGGCAGGGCAGTGACTTCGGTCGTTTGCTCCTTCCCAGTGGCCAAGCCCCTCCCACTTTACTGGTAGTACCAAGAATTGGTACGTATATAGCACTGGTACTATTAACACACGAGCTTTCTTCAGCGCTCCCCCGTCTTCCCCAGTCTTCTCCAGTCTTCCCCAGTTATTCCCAAGCCTCTCCAAGCCCCAAGCCAGCTTTCCCCAGAAACTATCATCCCTTCCTCCAAGATTTTCCCCAGCCCCTTGCCAGTTGAGTCCCTACTGGCCTCGAGCTAGAGAAGGAAAATGAGGAAGGAAGCAAGCCCGGGGGCAGAGGTGTCATTGACAGGGCAGCAGTTGCAGAGCATGAGAGCAGGGGGCGGTGAAGCCTGCTAGGCTGTAAGACACCCCATCCCGTCTTTACTTCTCTTAGGGCCGCTTCTTGCACCTGCAAATGCGCCAATGTATCATTCGACTAGGCCATTTGGAGCTGGCGGCCGCTCGCTTTTTCTCCTGCCCCTTTTCTAATATCTCAGCGGCAATGGCCTACTATCACATGTTCAACAACAACTTATGCCAGGCCATACCTAGCCTAGTAGCAAATCACGGATAAAGATCATCTGGACCGTTGCATTGCATGAGCGGAATTGGAGAAAGTCCAATTTGGCCTAGGCGCTCCCTAGCCTGAGTTAGAGCATTCTTTATTTGCGCTCAGGTTCCCAACTAGCTTTTGCTGCATGGTCGGACTTAAGTGGACTACACCCTATACCCTACGCAACAAACCCTAGCAACAGACCCTAACATAAGCAGTATCTTTTTTGTTTGTCACATCGTCATTAATAGCTTAATTCACACCCCTCCTTCAACAAAGTCTTCCACCCATTCATCGTCGTTGTTTCTTTGCCCACACACCCCTAAGGCCGTATGCACACGGGTTTGGCTGTTTATTACCTCATTACTCCCATTTGCTAACCAAGTTTTGCTTTATTGCCATTTGCGATACTTCTCTCTATTTCTCTTCCCTCCTTTGCTCCTCTCTAAAATGGCTGCAACTGCTGCCCCTCCTGCCCCTTCTCCTCCTGCTCAACACAAGCCCCTGTCAACGAGAAAGACCGAGATTTCGCCCTTGACACCCTTCTCGCCAGACTTGTACGAGCGTGCATGGTGTTCAATTCCGCATCCCACTCTGCCGCTGCTAGCCACTGCCCATGCTAAGAGCGTTACCATCTTTTCTCTGTCCACTCTGACCAAGCACAGTGCCTTGAGCGGCGGCCACAGTCGGTCTATTCGGTCATTGTCATGGAAGCCCAATCTAGCGTCAGATGGTATGTGCTTGGCCACCGGCAGCTTTGACTCAACGGCTGGCTTGTGGCGCTGGGAGAACATTGACGATGAAGACGCTGCGCTGGAGCGTGAAGTTACCCGCTCTAATGTGGCTACAAAACTGGGTAGCGCCGAAGATACTGACAGCAAGGAATGGGAATTTACACTGGTTCTTGAGGGCCATGACTCAGAGATCAAATCCGTGCAATTCTCACCGTCGGGCACCTACCTGGCTACCTGCAGTCGCGATAAGACTTTATGGATCTGGGAAGATATCGGTGCTAGCGAAGGCGATGACGAGTGGGAAACCGTGGCTGTCCTCAATGAGCACGAAGGCGATGTCAAAGCTGTTGCCTGGTGTCCTGATGTTCCCGGTCGTAGCACCCGCAATACGTATGCTAGCGACGTTCTGGCCAGTGCTAGCTACGACAACACCGTGCGAATCTGGCGTGAAGACGGCGATGGCGAATGGGTCTGTGTCTCTGTACTCGAGGGCCACTCTGAAACTGTTTGGGGCATGGAATGGGAAGGGCGGCCACGCGATGGTGACCGATTCCCACGCTTACTTACCTTCTCAGCCGACCGCACTGCCCGCATCTGGGAGTTACAAGAAGACGGAGAAGACAACGAGACCAAGGACAAAAGTGGCTCAGCAAGTGGATTTGGCGGGGCCCTGGGAAGCATCCCGAATACTATGCGCCGAGCCCTTCACGAGACATGGAATTGTGTCGCCATCCTACCCTATATTCATACACGAGAGATCTACGCTGCATCTTGGAGTGCCTTATCTGGCCGTATAGCAACAACGGGTGGCGATGGACGTGTGGTGGTTTACGCCGAAGAGGAAATTGCCCCTCCTGCACCTTCTGTTCCCGAAACCGATGGCAGCAGTGAAAATCCCGGCCCAGGCAACTGGAAGGTAGTTGCTTCTTATGAGCAAGCGCATGGTGCCTACGAGGTCAACCATTTAACATGGTGCCGCCGCTTCGACAAGGAAGCAGAAGCTCTAGCGGGTGTTCAGGAGATGCTAGTGACAACTGGCGATGATGGAGTTGTGCGTTCATGGGCAGTGTCTTTGAAAGACATGTAGCGACTAGTTAAAAAAAGGTTATTACTAAGGTGTGTTAAAAATACAAAAGGACAGCACGTAAAACAACGCAGGGATACAAGTCAAAAGCCAATATTACATTACACATAACACAAGTTAGTCACCTGTCATTATTCATGTCTTAGCCACTTTAGCTTGCATAATTCATTGATTTTGTACAGCCTTATTCATTATCACATTTATAGCGTGTGGTAAGCAAAGGAGAAGAGAAAAGAGAGACGAGAGAAGAAATGGGAAAAAAATGAGAGAAGTCTAGAGAAAAAAAGATATAACAACACATGGCGAGTGACAAGGGGAGGAAAGAGAGTGAGGGACTAGGAATTGAGAGGAGGAGAGACGAGGTGAAAAGCGTCTGATAAGGGTATGTTATGTGTACGAGATGGGGAAAAGAAGCACAACACCAACACAAAAGAAAAAAAAAAAAGAGAAAAAAAGCGAGAATTCTGCATTGCACCGTCAAAGGGAGCAGAAGGGCTACAAATATGCATAAGCATGAATTCACTCGCCCTTGAGCTTATCCTGTGTAACGCTAAACGCAGCCTCGAGCAGATCGTTCTCCTCCTTGATGTGCATCTTCTTCATACCAGTGGCAACAGAGGCACTGGGGTTGCGGCCGGCATACATGACGTGCTTGCGGTTGTGGTGTTCGGTCTCGTTAAGCAGAGTCTCAATACGCGGCTGGGTGAAAGTCCAGGCGCCAGCGTTCAGAGGTTCTTCCTGGGCCCAGACAATAGTCTTAGCGTTAGGATAGGAGTCCAGGTTCTCCTTCAGCTGCTGCCAAGGGAAGGGGTGCAGCTGCTCAATACGCGTAATGGCAACGTTATCAATCTTGTTGTCAATGCGGTGCTTGTGAAGAGCAGCATAGACTTGACCAGAGCAGAGAATGACGCGATCAATCTCCTCCTTGGGCTTAAGGCCACCGGTCTTGTGCTCAGGGTCAGAAATGATCCACTGGAACTGCGAGTCACCGAGGAACTCGTCAATGTCAGAGCGTGCAAGGGGATGGCGCAGAAGAGACTTGGAAAAGAAGATAACCAAAGCTGTCGGCACAGAAATAAATAGTCAGCAACTGCAGTAACTCACGTGGAAGCATATCTACTGAAACAGAGAGACAAGCAAGAATAACGGGGGGAAAGAAGGGAAACTTACGCTTGCGGAATTGACGGTTCATCTGACGACGCATGATGTGGAATAGGTTAGAGGGGCTGGTCATCATGGCAATTTGGACATTGCAGTCCTGGTGCTGGCGAGCAAGCTTAGCCTCGGAGGGGAAGAAGCGAGGATCCTCTGAGCACAGCTGGAGGAAGCGCTCAAGGCGTCCTGAAGAATGCTCGGGACCCTGACCATCGTAGCCATGGGGCAGAGACATCACCAGGCCAGTACGCTGCATCCACTTGGCTTCACCAGAAGCAATGAATTGGTCAATAATGCACTGAGCGTTGTTGGCAAAGTCACCAAACTGGGCCTCCCACATGACGTAGGCATTAGGAGATGACAGAGAGTAGCCGTACTCGAAGCCCAGGACACCAAACTCAGACAGAGACGAGTTAGACACGACAAACTTAGCCTGGTCATCAGAGATGTGCTGCAAGGGAGTGTAGACATCCTCAGTGGCCTGGTCGTGGAAGACAGCATGACGCTGAGAGAAAGTACCACGCTCAACATCCTGACCAGAAACACGGACGTGGTGGCCTTCGGCAACTAGGGTGCCAAAGGCTAGAGCCTCGGCAGTGGGCCAATCAATGTTGGTGCCCTCAAGAACCGACTTGGTACGGTTGGTGACAATACGCTTCAGGTTCTTGTGCATGGTGAAGCCCTCGGGAACACTGCCAATCTTGGTAGCGATGGACTCGAGTAGCTCGCGCTGGACGCCGGTAGGGCTATGGGGTAGGATCTCAGTAGCCAGCTCCTTGGGAGACTTGAAACCGTTCCAGGCAGAGGTGGTCCACTCCTTGGAGGTAGGAGTGTAGTCCTTGGACTTTTGGAAACTCTCCTCAAGAGTATCCCATACCCACTTCTTGTGCTCATCAATGTCCTCCTTAGTGAAGGTGCCTTCGTCGAGGAGCTTCTTGACGTAAATATCAATTTGGGGATCCTTAGCCTGGATGCGCTTGTACATCAGGGGCTGGGTGAAGGCGGGCTGGTCAGTTTCATTGTGGCCGTGCTTACGGTAGCAGACAAGGTCAATGACGACATCGCTGCGGAACTTGGCGCGGTAGTCAGCAGCCAGCTGAGAAATGAAGTTGACGGCCTCAACATCGTCGGCATTGACATGGAATACGGGGGCATCAATGGCCTTGGCAATGTCCGTGCAGTAGGGAGTTGAGCGGGCAAAACGGGGGTCAGTGGTGAAGCCAATCTGGTTGTTGACGACAATGTGGATAGTGCCGCCAACGGAGTACTTGGGTAGAGAGTGGAAAGACAGGCACTCGTAGACAATACCCTGGGCAGCCAGAGCAGCATCACCATGAAGTAAAATGCTCATGGCGGTGTCGTGGGTCTCCTCGTCGTTGTTGTAGTGCTGGATAGCACGGGTCTTGCCCATGACAACGGGGTCCTCAGCCTCTAGATGCGAGGGGTTGGCGACTAGAGAAAGATGGACACGCTTGCCCGAGGGGGTGGGACGCTCAAAGTTCATACCTAGATGGTACTTGACGTCACCCGAGCCCTCGTCAGAAGCATTAGCAGTGCCCGCAAATTCCGAGAAGATGGACTCGTTAGGCTTGCGGACAACATTGGACAGGACATTGAGACGGCCACGGTGGGGCATACCAATGACGATGTCCTTGACACCGTGGTCAACGCTGCGGTCAATGAGAGCCTTCATGCCGGGGATTAGAGTTTCACCACCCTCCAGACCGAATCGTTTGTCGTTGGGGTATTTGGTGGACAGGAAGGCCTCGAAGCTGGAGCCCCAAATCAGACGATCCAGAATGCGGCGCTTCTCGTCGACGGAGTAGGTGAAGGGCTGGGGCACCTCAAGACGCTCGCGTAGCCAGTCGCACTTTTCACGGTCGGGGATATGGATGAACTCGCTGCTAGAGGTGCCACAGTAAATGCGCTCGCAGTGGGCAATGATCTCACGCAGAGTCATTTTCTCGCGGCCAGCCTCCTTGAAGCGAGGCAGAATGCCAGGGCCCAGGTTGAATTCTGTGTCCAGGTCCTTTTCGGAAAACTGGTAGAAGCTCAGGCGAAGCTCCGGAGGATCAATGTTGCTGAATCCCTTTGCCTGGTCGGTGTTGCGGATACCAAGAGGGTCAATCTTGGCCTTGTGGTGGCCGCGAGCCTGATAGGCGCGCACAAGAAGCTGGACTTTAAGGTGGTCTTCGGTGACCTTGTCCTTGATGTCCATGGAAGAGGTCAGGTTGGAAATGTCACCACCAGCGTTGGGGAGGAGAGTGGGGGGGGCCTGGAAAGCCTGAGACATGGGCATGTCGCCAGTCTCCATGTTCTTGAAGTAAGCCTGCCACGAAGCATGCACACTGGAAGGGTCCTTCTTCCACTGGATGTACATCTCGTCAATGTAGCTGATAGCATTGGAAGTCAAGAAGCTGTCGTTAGGGTCAGGAGGCGAGCTCTTGACTGTAGAGTACAAGCGCTGATGCAAGTTGTTGGCAATGGCCAGAGGGGCACGACGAGTCGAGAAGGCTCTCAAGACTGGTTGCGACGAGCGCATGAGGCCTTTGCTGGCCCGAAGGACAGAAGAGGACAGCATGGTGAAGGGTGTGCTGCAGGAGGGTATGGAGAGGATACAAAATCAAGGACGGAGAGGCCAAACAGGAGAGGCCAAACAGCAGCGGCGGTTTAGATTGTATATCGAGTCTACCCCGGGTTTATAGAGGATGACGGTCGGGAATATAAGGGCTCGGCCGAAGGTTGCGCTCGGGACGGAAAGAGGCTCAAGGTGAGATTATTCCGCGGCAGGGAAAACCGAGAATGTCAAGACTTAAACGATTGATGTTGATTTCGCCACAGAGCAACCAAGATCAGGCCAAGAAATCAAAGACCAGGAGTCAGGTCAAGGTAAGCTGTTAGTATTCTACCGTAGCAGCCAATTGCAGGTTGCAACCAAGGGGAGAAATCAATTGGTAATAAAAAGGAATAAAGAAAATAAAAAGCAAAAGCTAAGAAGACAAGAAACACAAAAAAGAAATCTCAAATGAGCGGCGGAGTAAGTCGGACGCCTAGAAGATTGAAATCGAGGCTCTTGGAAGACAACAAAAGAAACGGTTCTCAATTTTATGGAGTGGAGATATTCATCTATGAGGGAAGAGGAAGAAGAAAGATGAAGATGAAAATGAAGATGAGAGAGAAAATAAGAAAATAAGGGAGTAAGCCGGCTAGGGGAAGGTAAGAGAGGTGCTGGCAAGCGAGAACCAAGGAAAGAGAGAATCAGGAAAGGGCTTTCCGAGAGGAAGGTGCAGCAAGCTTTGCTATTGGCCTGAAGGCCCTTTTTCGACTTATTTTTTCATTTGGCAAGGACGTTGGACGGCAGGTGCACCAGCAAAAAAAAAAAAAGAATTGGAGCCCGCTGACCCGTTTGCCGTTCCTGCCGCTGTTTGTTCTTATTATACACTTGCCTGAATAATATATGGCGGTGATTTACGGAAAGCTTGTGTTGCTGCTGTGCAAGCCGGACTCTGATTCGCTAATTGTGGACCATCACGTGTATGTGTCGACCCTGGAGCTGCCTGTCTGATGGAAAAAGTGGCGCACAGCATCTGTTGAGCCACTCAAATCCAGCCACAGCGGGGACCGCTGACGTTTGCTTGCTCTGATTGGCCCTGATTACCGGATAATGAGATTCAGAAAGGGCAGCATCGCCACTTCGTTGAATCTTGGGCTCAAGTACCTATTTACAGCATCAGCATATTATGTTGATAACCCAGCCTTGCCTCATATGGGCTTGGCTTCCCCTGCCATCTAGACAGCCCTTGAGGAGATTTGGGATGCGCTTAACCAGGCCGCGAGGCTAGACACTTGTGAGCAGCTGCGCTTGCTGATCTTGGAGCTCGGCAAGTTGCAGCATGCGTCGGGCGAGTTTTTCCTAGTGAGCCGTTCAGTGACGTCATCTCCACCAACGAAAGCTGTGCTTCAACAAGACCCTCTACATGTATAGAAGAATTCCACGACTAGCTGTTAATGGCAATGAAAACGCCCATGTGGCGCCACTTCCCAGTTCCAACGATTCCTGAGACTCCGGCTCCATATCGGGAAGCTATGACGGGCGACTGGAACGTAGTTACACACATGTTGAACTGCGCCTCATCGACATCGTGGTGTCGACCGAGTTGAAAGAATCTTGCAACATTGCGGTGGTTATAGACTAGAGGCAGTCGGGTTGGCATCCGAAGTACTAAAAGTTCCACAAGGTGGTATATACAGATAGTATCTGTGGTGAATGGCTGCATGCCTATACACCGCCTTTCCTAGATGAACCAAACTATGATGGTATGTGGGACTCTGTTGCTGGCACATTCGAGTCTTGGGACACAGAGAAAAAGTATCAGTGGAAATATTTTTCTTAACGGGACTAACACGATAGAGGTGGCCTGGCCCTAGTGAGCCCCATGACAAGCTATTTTCATGTCATACTTTCTACTCTGCTGGCGTTAGTTGACGCAGCTGTATAGTTCATCCTCGGCTTCCTGCACCTAGTCTAGTTTCTGAAGAAGTATTGCTTGGCCTAACATGCTTTGGACACTAAAGCTAGCCTTCTGGGGACCGCCACATGATGTTTTTGTGAAAAGAGCAGACTTGAAAGTATGTAGGTACCTGACAAGGTAGTAGGTCGGCATATGAATGCTACTCCCGCCTACTCAGAGTAGCAAAAGAATGCACTGTAACCAATCTTAACTCTGTTTGCTTCTGACTACATGCCCAGCCTCCAATGCCTACCACTGCAACTCTGGACTTGCTATGGCTTGTCCTACTGTTTTTCCTTTCCCGCTTCTCGGCTTGTGTATGGAAGGAAACATGCTAAAGCTTCCTAAAGTAGCTAGCTCTAAGTTCTGGTTCCCGATTCATGCCTCAACTGGTCCTTGTTTGATCATGTAGTTGATGAAACGTTTGGCTACTCTTTTCATATATACTACCCCCTTTTTGATAGGTACATCGACTTACCAGCTTACCCTAACTTCATCTGGAGCTCGCTTGGAAGTCTGCTTCAACAAGCTCATAGGGTTCATGTGATACACAATGCCAACACACTATGTGTAGAGAGAACTTCCACGAGTGTCCCGGAGAAGACTCGGGTAAACAGATAAGACGGGGCTCTTATCTGAGGAAAAACGAGCGAGTATAAATGGAAAAAGGAGTGAACAGGCTTTTCATTTAGCTCAATATAAAAAATACTTAAGGTGTCCGGTACTCACATGCCCCACTAGGCTCTATCCGGGAATAGCTGCAAGTGCTGAGTGTTGCTGACTGGCGTTGGCCTATTGGCTGCAATCAAAGGAGTCCACTTATATAAGAGGGTCGGTCTGCGGCCAACCAGCAAGCTAGCAAATAGAATCACAGCTGACATTTTGATTTTTAGAGCCTAGCAATAGTGCCCTGTCATGCTGTTCTTGTGCCTCAGAGCTCAAGTTCAAGGGCTTGACTGAATGAGTTCCTCTTTTTTTTTTCTTTCATCGCGATGGTCCTAAAGTTGGGGACTCTTCTTAGGATGAAGGGAAAAATGAAGGAGCAAATTTTGAGAAGGAAGTCGTCACTTAGCTGGCAAAAGAAAAAGGGAAACTACGTAGGGAGGAAGGACCCAACACTAATTATGTAAATGATGGTTCCTACGCCACAAAACAGCCGCCACATTACTTGCCGTTTCTTGTGTGGCTGAAGGTCTGCATACAGCACAAGCAATTCGCGACAGTGTAAAGCCTTGTGAAGAAATCTCACCAACCCCAACGTCGCAATCAGAGCTTCTCCTTGGTCGGCTCTCGCACAGCGCCTTTATCACAAACTCACCGGCGCCCTGTACTTGCATTTGAAGCAACAACGCCATCGCCAGCGGCAAAGAATAAAAAGGACAAGCACAAACACGCGGCCAGCGACTGCACATCCAGGTGGTTTTAACCTATAGCCTAGTCTGCCATCCACAAAAGCTTTCTTGACTGCCTCGCCATCACGTCGGCCCGTAATCGCTCCTCTACAAGCAGCCAGACTTGCGCATTGGCCGAGGGCATGCCGTGAGCCGAGCCTCAACAAAGGCCAATCCTGCGATGCCAGCCCCTACAGGCCAAGCGGCCTTCAAAAAGAAGGATGGCATCATTGGCCTCACCCTTGATAACAAGCATGTGACATGGACACCAGTGCCTGGCAATGGGCCTCCAACAGTGTCATTGGCTGTGGCCAACATTACAAGTAAGAGGCCCGGAAGGCGGCATAGGAGACGAGGAGGAGCCGCATCTCTTTTTGCTATGACGTCAATGCACCCTAACGCTAACATGCACCGCCAGATTTGCAGCAAACTCCGGACAGTGCACCAAAAGTAATGCTCAAGATTTTTGAGAAAGGTCCCGATGGCGGAGAGGCGGTCTCTTATCTATTCCATTTCAACACGCCCGAAGCCCGACCTCAAGCCAATGCCGTGAAAGACGCCCTCTCTAATCTCATAACAGGACTCCGTTCCAATGATCCAAATGTTCCTAAGCCTGCTGCTACGGCAGTTCCGGCGTCATCCGCCAGTGCAACACAAAATGCGGCTTCTGGAGCAGCGGCAGTAAGCAATGGCTCAGTATCCGGCTCCATGGCATTTGCAGCTGCCGTCAAATCTTCACAAGCCCTCTCGACAAAATGGTTTGATGATAACCAGCTCAAAGTCGACATAGAGCTTCAGCAGTCTCTTATGAAAAAGGACCGCGACCTGCACCAGACATACATGGAAGCTCGACGAACTAAGCCCGAAGCGATATCTGATGGCGCCTTCAACTCTCAGTTTTGGTCTACACGGACTAATCTGCTACGTGCACACGCTATCGAGACGCACCAGAAAAAGGGAGCCTACAACGTCTTGTCTACAGTCAAGCCCCGGACAGTCGACGGCGAGTTGAAGCTCAACATCAGCGTCGAACAGGTGCAGATGATCTTTGCCCAGCACCCGCTTGTAAAGCGGATATATAACGAAAACGTACCAAAGTTGAGTGAGGGCGAGTTCTGGTCGCGCTTCTTCCTAAGCAAACTGTCAAAAATGCTTCGCGGTGAACGTGTCACTGACGCTGACAATCGAGATGCTCTTTTTGACCGCTATGATGCTGCTGAAGATACGCGTGGCTTTTACTCTAGAATGTTAACACAACAGGTGCCAGCTATCATTGATATTGAAGCCAACGAGGAAGACCAGGGTGGCATGAAGACCGGCAACCGCGCTGATGTAGAGATGCGCCCTCGCACAAATGTTCCAATTGTCAAGACCCTAAACAGCCTAAGTGAGAAGATTATGGCTCACGTTGCGCCATCAGATGCCGATCCGTTGGCTCCAAAGGGCCTTGACGAAAGCACATACAACCAGCTGCTGCTTCACGATCTCCAGGCCGATGTAGCTGAAAACCGCATCATGCTAAATGTCAAGGAGCAAAACCTATTCTTCACCAAGAAAGACATGGACCCATCGTCTAATGTAACCATTTTCACCAAGCAGGACCCAAAGGCAGTGCTACAGCAGTTCCAGGCCGAGCTTGGTACGCTAGCAAATAGAGCCGGCAATGGGCTTGATCTCCACGCTATGATCGGTGTAGATGATGCCGAGACTGAGGTTGAGGTCGAGGCTAGTGGAAACCCTGCTACAGGTGCAGAGGCTGTAGATGCGAATAAGCCAATGTACGTTGGGTCGCGTGCTGCACGCCAGGCTGCTGAAAAAGACGTGCTGGATGTGATTGTCGCTAAGCGCAACCAAGTCCACGGCGATCTGAAAGAGTCTGACTCCCCGCTGGGTCTCTCGCCTGCGCTCGCCGAGCGTTGCACCATCACACATGCTACAACCATGGAGTTCCTAAACCAATTTTGGACTGCATTTCTCTCAGGGGACCCAGACCGTGCTGGCGAGCTGCCTTACTTGGTTGAATCTCTAAAGCGGTCGGCGGTGCGCATTTATGCCGTCGGTGATGAAGCCGAAAAGGAGCGCAATGTTGTCATTGAAGCTAAAAAGACTGAGATTAGAGACTACTACAAGAAGACGGGCAAGAAGCTGCGCTGGAAAGCAGACAGTGTGGGGGGTGGCAAGGCAGCTGTGGTCACGATGATGCGACCGACTTTGGAAGCGTTGGCTAAGGCTGAAGTTGAGTATAAGAAGGCGCTGGCGGCCGAGGGAATTCTACCATCTACAGAGTAGATTGAAAGACGAGAGACGAAAGACACGGAGCCGGCATGTATGTTGGGGGGGGGGGGGGGGGGAAAAGGGCTAGG
>JAXCEX010000178.1:0-54372 GCA_038382965.1 Ceratocystis huliohia
GCTTGGGTGGAGGTACGTGTTGTGTATCAGAATGTTGTGCGTTGCTTGCGCCTTGATGGTTGCTGATTGATGCTTGGATGTTTGGGGCTATTCATGTCTGGCCCTTCTTGTTCTTCTCTGTTTTCTTACTGTCCTTTCTTTTGCGAACTTGAGGGACAAACATGCACAGACACGAGGGAAAATCTTAAATTGTTTCTAGGTATAACGTTGTACTTGGCCAATGGCTGGTGCATTCGTTTTCATTTCGTGATGTAGTGCTGCTGGTTGATGGATCACATTATCACAATAGAATGTCATGCATATATACCTACATATGTAAGGACACAACACACGCATAGTAAAGCCATGAATGAAGGAAGAGAGGGGGGGCCAAGAGAGAGCAGCAGAGCGAGATACTCTAGAACACCGGAGCGCTAGACGCATCTCCCTTTCGCTCTATGACGACAGGAAGCGTGGGACGGCGATGACGAAGTACGACGATTACGACGATAATAGTTGATGAAGAAAGTCCAGGGGAGGGGGGGGGGGGGGGGGGGGTGGAATCCCGGCATAAGCAATACAGAGGTAGTAATTAGTAATACAGCAGTGGTGGTAGCAGCGGCAATGATAGGATGAGGATAAGTAGACTACGAGATAGAGAGAGACGGAGATGCAGTCGGAGAGGGCCGTTTTTCCATTCGTTTTTTTCGGCTTCTTTGCAAGAAAACAGGCTACTAGACGAGGAGATACGATCTATGCGTCGCCGTATGTCATGCCTTATTCCTCTTATCTTCCATGTGTTTGCCTTTCTTGTCTTGACATTCACCGTCTATCTTCATCTCTCTGGCTCTTCTGTCTCCGTTTACTCCGTCTCCTTCCCTTTCATTACTCCTTTGGGAAAGCCCTGACCGGGATTGCTTGGGGCTTAGCCAAGAAGAGATCTGCCTCCCCACTTAGGAGCACTGCTAATCTTGTGCCAAGCTTTTCTTTTTTTGCTTTTTTGTGAACGATGATCGAGGAGGATTTGTCTGGCCATCAACTCAAAAATGAACAGCTTGCTTGTTATTGTTATGCTATACATGAGAGCCGAGCAAAACGAGGGGAAGCATGGTGAAGGAGAATGAGGGCGAGGATGGAGATGGGGATGCTGATGCTGGTGATGATGATGATGGTGAGGATGAGATAGGCATGAGAATGAGTATGAGAGTGAGGGTGAGAGTGAGAGTGAGAAAAAATAGGGGCAGCGTGAGATACATTATTCGTCCTTCTGCAAGCAAATGTGAATACTGGACAAAAAGACAAAGACAAATCGTCGGGTTCTTCCGTTTCCCTGTCCATCGTCTTGTCACCCCTTGCCAATCTTATTCTGAGTTTAGAACATGGCCAGGCTAGCTGCAATTAAGCTAGCTTTTTCGGCGATTTACTGCAACATGCGATGAAGCATTTTATCGTGTTTCGCCTAGCTGGGGCTGGTTTTAAAGGCATGGTATTATTATTGCATATATATAAGGGGTTAAGTCAGCAATCCTGCGATTCGGCGAGATGGTTGTCCGGCTGTGGGCTTGCGACCAGCATGATTGACTCGGCAAGCGGTAGTGCTGGAGAAATAAAGAGTGTAAAGGGAGCTTCATCTAGACGCACATGGCGCTGGCCATGCTGAGGAAGCGAGAGAGACTGTGTGTGTGTGTGTGTGTGTGTGTGTGTGTGGGCAAGTGTCGTAAGCCCGAGTACTGATCATGCTTGCATGTATGTATATACATGTGCAGTGTGTCAGCAAGTGAGTACCTGATGAGTAATTGAGTCTTGGCTCGGCTTGCCCCAGCAATGATAACACAGCAAAGAGCGGCACAATACTTCCGTCCATACGTCTTCGCATCTTCACGTCTTCACGTCTTCACATCTTCACGTCCTTGCTTAGTGTCCTTGCTTCTGCATCGGCCTTTCCTTGCTCTTCTTGCTGTTCTTCCTTTCTGCTTCTAGAACAAATTCGCGAGCCCAAAACTGGAAAAAGTTGGCCACAGCCAGCCAGCCAGCGATAAGTTAGGACAAAAGCAAGGACGTAAAACTCAACCAGGGGAGGAATGGACACCAGACTGCCCCAAGCTTCTTCTCTTTCCTTCTTCATGTTGATCTCGGGCTCAGCAATACAGTCAAGCAGGAAAGGGACAACCAACGAGCAAGAGGGTAAAAAGCAAGCAAAAAACTCTGCGCTTCTCTTTTTCTACAGGCTTATGCCCGACTATCCCGCTCTCTTCACTGAATCCATCGACCCAGCAAGAGCCGGGGGTCGGCGGGGGCCCAAGCCTCTGATTCTTCTTCTTCTCTGCTTCTAGCCTGGCCTTTGGCCTTAAGCCTTGAGCCTTGATCCTAAGGGACAAGAACGACGAAGGAGGGGCAACGAGGCCAGCAAGAGATCTGTTCGTTGCTTCGTCGCTTCATTTCCCCCTGTTTCTTTTCTGCTTTTCTTCTTTTTCCTTGTTTTCTCCCTCGGTCGCTGGTCGCCGGCCACTAGTATACTTACTTATGACACACACCCTTCTGGTCTCTTTTCTTTCTTTCTCTTACGGCCCAATCCCACATCTCCTCTTCATCTTCCCTTTAATAATAATAAGAAGAACGAAGAAGAAAGCCAAGCCAGGCCAAGCTAAGCTAACCAGCCCAGGGAATCGATATCAACGCCTCTCAGTCTTGTTGCATTGCGTGGCGTTCTTTGTCTCTCTATATTTTTGTCCAAGGCCGACCGACCCATTCCCCCCTGCCTTTATAGCACCAATATGGGGCATTGTGACAAGGGGATAAGTAGGCGACCGACTAGGGTGGAGGCTAAAAGGAACTAAGACGGAGAAATTAGACTAGAGGTAGAATCCCTGTCACATCGTGCCCTGGGTCTCAGTGGTTAGTCAATTGGCCGGTCCTCGGTCCCCCGCATATGCCTCCGTTTCTGTGTACTTGTCTGTACGCCGGTCCTCTAACGGCAACGCGCATTCCCAGGGGCCTTTTGTTGCATCTTTTTGCTCTTTGCTCTTTTCCCTTTCTCCCGCATCTTGGCCTATCGTAGCACTCTCATTGGTATCCTTGACATGCATGCATGCTCTCCCGTCTTCTCTGTCTCGAGACAAGACTTCATGAGACCAGCGCCGAATCATACGTCCTGCCAGACCAGAGATCGCATAGCACAAAGGTCTCATCATCTCGATTGCCGTTATCTCGCCTCGTCTTGTCTCGTCTTGTCTCGATCTGGATCTGGAGTCTGGATCTGGGCTACCCATCCATGATCCTTTGATTCTGCTTGGCCCTGTACACTGGATGCCGTAAACATCGTAGACACTGTAAAGCCTGTAGACGCTGAAAAACAACAGCCCCATTCTACTTAGTGCTGCCTTAGCAATCACACCGCCCATACCACCGTGGAAACGCCACCACATCCTTTACATTCGGAATTCCGCTTAGGTAGCTCAGCACACGGTCAAATCCCAGCCCAAACCCACCATGTGGCGCCGTTCCCCATCGTCGCAAATCGACATACCAGTCCAGTCCTGCCGTGCTGCGCCCCCCATGCGCGTCCTTAGGTAGCGCCATGCCACGTTCTGCCATTGTTGCTAGTAGATTATCAAGACGGTACTCACGCATCGAGCCGCCCGCAATCTCACACACGTCCGTGACGAGTAGATCAAAGCAATCGACCGTGTCTTGGTGTTGCTGTCTGTCTGTTTTAGAGTCTGATGTGGGCCCCGGCTGTGACTCCGTCGCTGCTGTTGGCATCATATAAAATGCCTTAATCGCTCGAGGATAGTGCGTTACAAAGACTGGCGTCCTCCAGCCTGGAGCTTCGCGCTCTGAGACATGGGCCGCGAGCCACTTCTCATGCTCACTGGCCAGTCCCTCGCCCCATTGCGGTGCTGGTGTCTCGAAGAATTGCGTGCCATGCTCTGCCTGTGCCTTTTGCAGCAGCTCGACAGCTTCAGTGTACGTGATGCGCGGCCAGGGAGGCGCTTCGGAGCCCATTCCGGCCCAGCGTTGCAATACATCGGCGTCGGCTGCTAGTTCAGGCTCCTGGTGGCGCAGGCTGCTCACGGCTTTGCGGAGGTCCTTTGAGGCTGTGCTAGTAGCGATCTCAGAGACAGTGGCACGTAGGAGATTCTCAAGTAAGCTCATTACAGTAGCCATATCATCAACAAACATCTGCTCCGCTTCAAGCATGTAGAACTCGCTCATATGGCGCGACGTATCGCTGTGCTCAGCTCGGAAGGTTGGTGAGAGCGTCCACACGTCACCAACGCTGTGGGCCAGAGCCTCAAGATGTAGCTGCGATGACACAGTCAGGTACTTGGGGCTGCGGAAAAAGTGGTCAGAAGGCTTATTCTTTGGCCTGGGCTGGTCGGCAGCACTGCCAGTTGCTGCAGTGAACACCTCGCCTGCCCCCTCACAGTCAGACGATGTGACGATGGGCGGCTGTGTTTGCACAAAGTTCTGCTCATTAAAGAAACGCGTCACAGCCGCAATGGCATCAGACCGCAGCCGAAGGAGGGCAGCATTAAGCGGGATGCGAGACCGGAGATGTGGTATTGAACGCAGATACTCTAAAGACTGGTATTTTTTCTGAATAGGGTATGTCTTATTAGAGGGGCCAAAATAGTGTCAGTTCAAAAGTGTTGCCATGCGTGCATTAGGACAGTGCAAAGTAGGAAGACGTACCTTGGGGTCTGAGGGCCCAATGACCTCTAAGCTGGAAACCTTGAGCTCATGGGTCTGCATGTCCTGAGTAGCACAAGGGACCCAGTCACCATACAAGCGCACAGAAGCGCCGACTCGTATGCTAGGGCAGGGCAGTTAGACACACGGCGAGAAAAAGAAGAAAAGTACAGCGACTAATAGAAAAGCAGCGCCGGAGAAGCAGAAGGGAGTGGAAGACAAATCAAGACTCACTCAGTTCCCATAGCACGTGGTACTACGGCTTGTAATGGCCGCAAGCTCGTGCCGTCGGAGATGTCGACAAACTGCTCAGCCTTGGACTTGCGTGTCGACCGCACCCAGCCAGTGACATGGGCATTTGAAATACTCTCAGCTGGTCCCACGGTCAAGAACTGCGCAACTGTCTTTTTGGGGATGGCCGTAGAATAGAGACGGCGGGGGAGCTGGAGACGAAGCATGACTAGTACCGAAGGGAGTTGGAGCTAAAGCCGCAGGCGGGGGCTGATGGGGAGCTACGAAAGAAGAGGAGAGGATGAGACAGGAAGCCCCAGGCAATTGCGTGAGTCCAGATGGAAAAGAGCGGCTATGATCTACTGACTTAACAAAGCATGTTGAAAGAGTGTGAGCAAGAATGAAAACTCATGATGCTGCTGCAATAAAAAGTGGAGATTGAGATGTCTTAGGGTTGTATTTACCCTACTGCCAGAAATCTTCGTTAACCCTAATTGGATAGCAAGCACCAGCGCTCGAACAAGACCTGGATAGTAGTCAGAAAGAAGAGCGAGGAAGAGTACAAAGGGCCCTTCTCGGCCTCTCTGCTGCCGCTCCCCCTCTCCCCCCCTCCCCCGCGCTTCTACGTCCCACCTAGCCTCACCATCGCTACCGACGCAGAGGCGCATGGAACTAGTCAAGATGAAACGCTTTGATTCTGCGCTTCTTAGACACTCTTCTACCACCCGCATTGGCGGAAGGAAAAGAGCAGGCGGGGGTGGCCATGCAGGCTGCCTGTGCAGCTTTATCACGATCTTGGAGAGGGGGGAGAGTAGGAAGGAATAAAGGAAGCCGGTAAATAGATGGGGAGGAGAGACACTGTTAAGGAATGTGTTAGAGAAAAAGAGACAGCATGTAAGAGAGCTACGGGCCCTTATCAGAGATGTGCTATGCCTGCGCTAGAAGTTCTGCCCTGAGGAGTCTGTAGTCATCAAGTTAAACTACTTCCCTTGTTGACGGTCATACAGGGACAGCACGGAAATGATCAAGTATCTGCAAACTGTGACACAGACAATTCAACGACCTCGATAAACTTGCTAAATTACCCAGCCTGTGCACAATGGATGCGGTGGATAGAGGCCCGTGAGCAAAGGTTCCTACTTGTCTTCCACCATTTCCTTATTCTCTTTCCCTCCCGGATCACTCGCCCCTACATCCGGTCTCAAATACTAGCGCCACGAGTTACGGGAATGTTCGAGTCTCACTCGTCTGGTTGATGAACTGGTATTGAAGCACACAGACAAAAATACGAGCACAAGCAATGACACAAGAGAATACAACAGAATACAGGCGATCACAGAAGGCAGGATGGGCTCGAGCCAAACAGGGCGGCAAATCAGACGACGCACTCTGGACCTGGCCCTTCTTTCGTCTTCTTTTCATTTCTTGGTTCCTCCATCGCCTAGACTGGCTACCGGCAGCTGCTGAAAAAGAAAAAAAGAAAAACAAGGAACACTTGCTTCGCGTTACGTTGGATTCGCAGTCTGGCTTTGTGTAGTTCCTACCCTGGATGCTGGGAATATTGGCCGTTCTCTTCGTTGCATCCTTCTTCCTTGCGCTTATTTTCCCTTGCCTCTTCTCACGCTTTCTGCTGTGCTCTATCTTCTGACTCTTTCGCCTTCTAGTATCGTTAGCTGTGTTCGTCTGGGCTAGCTGACTGGGCGGAGATGGCTGTGGAGCAGCATATATGCGTGAAAGAACTGAGCTACATGCAGGGGACCGCTTCGTGCGTGCGTGGGGCCTTGCTGTGAGGAGAGTTCAGCTCTAGACAAAGGCCAAGGTAAATGATGGGAGGGGGGGGGCAGGAATGGGCGTATGTGAAAGTCGAGAGTTCTTGACTCTGCGCCCTGGCCTCTAGATGGGAGCTCTGGCTTTTCTTGTATAGGTCTTGCCTTTGTCTTGTATAGCTTTTCTCTTGTCCACTTTGGCTGCCCTTCTTTGAATTTGGCATTGACTGTTATTTTGTCTGCCCGTCCCTCTTTTCTTCTTTCTGCGGGCAAGCACTATAAAAGCACCGTCTGTGCCGTCTGCTTGACCTTGGAAACGAATATCCTCACCCATAAACACACACACAGAGAGACTGACCAATAGCTGGTTTGCTGTTCAGAAAACCCCGAAGCCCTGTATCCTTCTACGCCCTCCTCCCTCTTTTGCCTTCAAATCCACAATGGATCAACACCCCCCTCCCCCTCCCCCTCGTCCTAATGACATTGCCAGTCAAACAAAACGCAAATACCTCCCTATTATCAACGAAGAGTACTGCCACATCTGGCCGCAGCAAAGCACCACATATCGTGCACGTGACCACTCACACGACCACCTCTACGACGGCCGTCGGATCTCTACGAATCCCCACCCCCCGCAGTTCATAGTTGAAGCACGCGACCCCGTGACTAGCGTCACATACCACCGCCACATGCTACAGCAGCATGTGCCGTACCTATGCGGAGCCCACCCAAAACGGCCAGGGGGCGACTGGGAGACGGGTGTTCCGGGCAGCGAGGAGGAGCTGTGCCGCCGGTCATCGCTGTCAGCCTCATTGGCCTCAGCTATCCGCTTCTATCCATTGGCCGGCGACGGAGCAATCTACTCGCCCAATGTGGTCGTTTTCCGCGGCCCGGCCGACCACTATGCACTGCTGCCACGAACTGAATGGTTCTCCGTGCCCGTGGTCAGTGTGGCGCCTGTGCGGCTGCCGAAACTTAACACCAATGACCCGGCCGCCGCTGCCCCTGGCGGATCTGGCTGTGGCGGGCCTATCCGTTACAGTTTTGCTGAGGAGCGAACCCAGAGCCGACTGGCCATGAAAGCTGCGTTAAAGGCTGTGCTTCACCAAGGCTTCACAAGCGTGGTAATTGGGGACTTTGGCCTGGGGCGCAGTGCGCGAAACCCGCCACGCGTCATGGCTGACATGTGGCGAGAGCTGTTCCTCTACGACCCGGATATTCGAGGCCACTTCTGCCGGGTCGTTTTCGCCTTCACCGACACATCCATATGCACCGAAGATCTAATTTATGAGGCCGCCGCACGCGCTGCTCACAAAGAAGCTAGCAAGGGAGCGCGGCGCAAAAGCGCTCACAGCCACACGGCCGGCTCCAGCAGCTCAAGCAATGGCTATGTGGTCCCGTCGCGTGCTGCCGCCCAGCAGTATGCCGGCTATGCGCAATATGGCTACCCTGACGGCAGTGGGTCTGGCGCCTATTATGGCCACTCCCAGGTCGACATGTACTCGGGCCCACCAGGGCCAGGAGGCCTGCCTCGGCAGCAGCGCTTGACAGACTATGAGATATTCCGCATGACTTTCCAGCAGACAGAGATTGAGCGTGTGCAGAGCACACGAGATCCACGGTATGGGCTGGAAATGCTGACGTCTTGAGTGGCCCGGGGGGGGGGGGGGGGAGGGGGGAGGACTTCTATGCTTTTATAGAATCTTTACGCAACTTTTATGGAACGTTATGGGAGGACGACTTCAGGGTGGCTTGTTCTGTGCTTGATTTGCGCTTTGTTGGGTAGTTAAGGTTAGGTAGTGCGTCTGAAATTGTATATGTAAATTATCCATGTACCAGCTACAGCTACAGCTACAATTATAGCTCCGGTAGTTACCTTGTTCGTGCGTTCCTTCTTGTTGCTTGTCCCTGTTTTTTGGTTACACAGAGATACCCGATAGCACTTGTGTAACGTAAAATTGGCTACAGCCATAAAAGGGAATTCAATTATATTCGCCAACATTGACAATGAACTCTTACTCTTTGTTAATTCTCTCGTTTCAATATAATATCTCGCCTAGCTACGCTTTTTAAAGCTCATGGGTATTTCTCCCCTTTTTCCATCATCTCTAGCTTTGTTTGTTCCATCTTTCTCATAGTCCACCTTGGTTTAGCTCCAGTATGGCGCTCTTAAGCCAGCAAACGTCGATTCTGAGGCATCTTCCCTCTTACGGCTTCCGTTCAGCTACAGGGAAAGCACAGAAAGGCACACGGCATCTTGTTAGTAATTCGTGTTCTGAAAATACATTTCTTCTATAGGTCTTCGTTTTTTTGTCATCGTACCTCGTGTTGCACAGACTTGTGGATGTGCACTAGCCAGTCCACATAGCTCTGTGCCTCGTTGTTGCGATCCTCAACTAACATACGCGCAAACTCGTACTCAGCGCCGTCAAGGCCCTGGCGTGCAATCTGGATGGTTAGGCCCTTGGAGCCACGTAGGGAGCGCAGGAACTCAACAATGTTGCGGACCTGGGCGTTAAGGTGAGTTTGGAGTACGGGAAGCTCGGCCATATACGGGTCAATCTCCTTGAGTGACGTGTACTGGTCGCCTAGCAGATCAGAAATTAGGTTGGGCGATGTCTGTGCGTGTAGCCACAGAATGCAGACCTGGCCGTTGTCGACAAGGTAGACTCCGCCGGCCTCAACACGCGAGAATGATGCCCGCATAGCCGGTGGGATCTTGAGATGGCCAGTCTCGGCATCAGGGAAACCCTCTTCAGGCTGCAGATTGTGTAGGGCTAGAATACGGGGATAGAGGTAGAGACTCATTTCACGCGGGCCTATGGACCGGATCAGACGTAGTTCATTGACACGGCGGTCTGATGTTTCGGTGCCAGCCTTAAAGGCGCGTGTCTTGTTGAGGCCGAGCATGTACATAGGGAACTCTTTGAGTCGATCAGGCATAACCAGCTGGCTAGGCGGGTGCGACGGAGCAAGGAAATTCTTGCGGTAGCAAGCCATAACATCAATAGTCCGCTCAGTCATGAAATTGCGGGCATCCTTGAGAGTGGCGCCTGTGGTAGCGAGCTTAGTGGCTGCCTCCTTGGCTAGCAAAGTGTAGACGGCATCTTGGTCGATGAACTTCATGGCATCGCGTGGGTTATCATTGACACTAGCAATGATGTTACAGCAACGCACGCGGCGCTGGCCTGAAGCTGTGGTGTAGAGCAAGGCCATCTGGAAATGGGCATCAAGCTTGGGATCCAACTTGCCGTCATAGGTGAAGCTAACACCAAAGGCTTTATCGGCATCAAGCACACCAATCTCAAGATCAGCGCCAAAAGTATGGTGGATAAAGTTGCCGTGATACGAAGACACCTGCAGGCCATTGGAGCAGCGGACCTTCATGAGGGCCTGGTAGCCAGTCTCACGAGTCACTGCGTGTTTGATTTCAAGGGCCATCTTCTTGCCGTCTCGGGGAGCCACGAAGTTGGGGTAGTAAAAGGTTTCGCCGCCAGTCAGGGCTGAGACGTGGCCAACGGTGCCAATATCGAGATAGCCACCATTAGGCGAGACAAGGAAGAAATCGGCGCCAATGCCGGCTGGGACCATGCGCTCAACCACTTTTTTCCAAAGTGGATGTTCCGTGGTCAGCAGTCTTTTGTCGGGCTCACCGCCCACCGTTTTGCCATCATCCCGCATAAACAGATTACCAGGACCCCAGGTCGGCAAACATGACAGTGACGTAATCATCTTACCACCTGTGGGCTCAAGAGCGGAAACAGCGGCATTAAGGGCAGCGAGCATGGCCGGCTCAGGATTTTTAATGCTGGAGAACATTTCAGGCAGCCGAGTGAGCAGCTGGGTGATGACGGAGCTGTGGGGAGGGGCGAGAAAGAGCGCGGAGTCAGCAAGGCGACTATTGAGGCGGCTTGGAGCTGGACAGGAAGAGACTTACCGAGACTCATAAGGGTCTACAAAGAGACCATTTCCCAACGGCACAAACGGATCATTGAGGTCAGGCATAATGAGCATTTGCGCTTGCTCGAGGGATGACTACGGCCCAGGGTATTAAGGTTAGAATGGAGCAGGGCTACAGAGAAGAGAAAAACTCACACTACAGTTGTAAAAGTGGATGTCACGGTCAAACGTCATGAATCCAACCTTGACGCCTTCAGGGACACTTCTTGGTGGCTTATCGCCATCGCCGGCCTCTCCATCAGCATCGGCCGAGTACAGGGCAGCTAGAATGCCTTCGCAAAAAGTCTCTAGCACGCCTTTGTTAACAGCGTCTTGGGTGACGTCAATAACAAACAACCAGCGTAGACCAACTGGCTCTTTGGTCCAATATTCTTTGGGGACAACAAATTCGACAGTGCCTCGAGTTAGCTCGGGTCGGGAATCGCGGTCGACCCGGACGCCTGCAGGCGATGTAGCGCAAAAGTACTCAGGCGGAGTGTCGTTGGGATATGTGCAAAGATTGCACACAAACTTGTTACCGCCTGACCGGAACATCATGAACGGATTGATATAGGCACGGCAGCGATGGCAACGGGGCGGCCCACTAGAGCCAAAATCAAGCACGGGAATGTCTAGCTCACCGGGCTGCTGAGCAGCTAGTGGCTGGAGGATGAGACCAAGAGGGACGCCAGTAGTGGCCAGTTTGTCTGCGGATATCGGAATGCTGTTCATGGTGAGACGCGAGTGCTTGGGCGATGCATTACCCTGATCAAAAGCTACAAATGAGGTCGTGGCCGGTGGTGGCACATGGCGTTCAAAAGTAGGGTAGACATTTTGGAAATAGAAGGGCTGCAGCGAGTCGCGCGATGTGGGAACTCCAGGCGTGTCATCGGCCGAGATTGTGGATGGGCCAACAGCAGGGACAACAGCAGGTGCCGGCAATGGGTCGCCGCCAAAGACAGGGGAGGTGGCCGAAGCTGTGGCCGGAGCCGGAGCCGAGCCGCTAAACGGGGACGTAGCAGAGGCAGCCGGAATGAATTGGCTGCTAGAATCCGCAATTGGAGGGATCCCACTACCGGTAAAGTTATCAGGAGGCGCACCTCCGCCCATGCTAGGGGCAGCGCCAAAGGATGTCCCAACTGGAGCTTCGACGGTATGATAAGCATGGCGATCCTTTTTCTTGCGGCGAGCAGTAGCACCCAGCGCATCGGAGCCAGCTCCGGTCATAGGCGGGGGTGCGGCTCCCGGCGGAGCTCCAGGACCAAGGCTCATGCCAGCCATTTGCGAAGCAAGATCATAGGGGTTAGGCTGGGAAGGAGGCGGAGGAATGCCGTATGGTAGTGTGGGGGCCGGCGAATGGCCGCCGTACTGGGAGTGGGGTGGAGGGGCGGAGGAGGTAGCGGGACCGGAGGGTTGCAAATGTGGCTGGTGTTGCTGAAGGTGTGGCTGCGGCTGCTGCTGCGGCACTTGTTGTTGGAGTTTCTCGTAGGGATTCGCGGCCACTGGTGGCTGGAAGGGTGCAGGCACAGGCTGCGAAGTGCGGGAGGGGTCGTTAGGGTCGAGCTGTTCGCCCTGACCAAGGGCATGGAACATGCCGTAGTCAGCCATTACTGAGGGGGGGAGGGAAGGGTATTAAGTACAAGTAACGAGAAAAGAGGAGTACGGGAGGGAAGGCAGAGAGAGAGAGAGAGAGAGAGAGAGAGAGATAGCAAGAAGAGAAGGACTGAAAGAAGTCGGAAATTCGTAGGCGGACGACGGAGAAGAATAGGAACTTGTTGGTACAAAGTCGGATCGCCGATGGGAAAGAAATAGAAACAAGAAAGAAAGCCAAGTGGCGAAGGAAAAAGACGGAAAATTCAGCTCACAAAACAGCTTCAGCACATCGGGCAAGAAGCATGCCAAATAAGAGAAGATATAGTCGAAACTGAGGGAAGGGCCATAACAAGAAAGCTTGTGATCTGGCAACTTTCGACACAGACGGACACCAAGGAATTGATGTGAGGCAACGCTACAGCGGGACCTGATGTCAGTGCTCTTATGCTACTTTAGCCGAGGATTACCCAGAAAAAACCACAGCCTTGGCCTAACCACCAAAAAAATAGGATCACGAACTCGAAGTTGTCAGCCTTGCATCATCTATACATACACTTTCTCTCTCTATCTCTGCCACACTTTCATACACCCGGAATCGCCATAAAACCCCTTTTTCTAACTCCTAATAAATTAAGCAAACAAAGGAATTACGCTTTCTATCTATCTCAACTACAGCCTCGTTTCTCACACTCCAGCTTTGGTCAAGCGCAAATGCGCTGTGCTTACCCACACAATGTTCACGTTCAGCCCTCTTCAAGGCGCCTTTTCCGAGTCACCAGCCACGCAGTCTTTGCTACAGCTTGATGGAGGCGTCAAACTGCTTGTTGGCCTTGGATGGGACGCGTCGTTTGACGTCGAGAAGCTTGCCGACCTAGAGCGGTAAGATAATATCGTCTAGTTGCTGAGGACTCGCGCTAATTCTCTATTTTCCCTCGCAGTCAAGTTGCAACCCAGTCCATCTCCCTTATTCTTCTCACTCACGCGACTGTCGGCCATCTTGCCGCCTATGCCCATTGCTGCAAAAACTTTGCGCGCTTCACCCAGATCCCCGTTTATGCTACTCGTCCTGTAATCGACCTCGGCCGCACATTGCTACAGGATTTATACGAATCAGCACCGCTTGCCGCTACTATCATCCCCAAATCATCATTTGCCGACACAGCGTCCTCCAATGCTGTTGCTTCAAGCCCAGACAACTCCGGGTCCGACTCTGGCCCGTCCCTCGACAACCTTCTTCTCCAGCCACCGTCAGCTGAAGAGATTGCAAAGTACTTTTCGCTCATTCAACCGCTAAAGTACTCGCAGCCCCATCAGCCTATTCAGACGCCTGGAACACCACCTCTTAATGGCTTGACCATTACGGCTTACAACTCGGGCCGCACATTGGGTGGCACTATCTGGCACATCCAGCATGGCATGGAATCTATTGTGTATGCTGTCGACTGGAATCAAGCTCGTGAAAATGTATTTGCTGGTGCTGCCTGGCTTGGAGGAGCTGGAAGTGGTGGAGCTGAAGTTATAGAACAACTCCGTCAGCCCACGGCCTTGATTTGCAGCAGTAGAGGGGCCACTAAACCTGCCCTCAGTGGCGGTCGAAATAAGCGTGACGAACAGCTGCTAGAAACGGTCAAGTCTATAGCGCTTGGTGGCGGCACTGTTCTTATCCCTGTCGACTCTAGTGCCCGGGTGCTTGAAATTGCCTATCTCTTAGAGCACGCCTGGCGAACAGCCAATGATCCCAAATTAGAGGGCATCCAGCTCTTTTTAGCCGGCAAAAGCATGAGCAGCACATTGCGCTATGCTGGCACTATGCTAGAATGGATGGACGACAATATCAACCGCGAATTCGAAGCTATCAATGACCGCAGCCACAACCAGGCAAACCAGGGAAGTCAGGGGATTCGTGATCGTGATCGCGATGATGGCGCTAACGAGGGCCGCTCCAAAAGCACCGGCCCGTTCCACTTCAAGTATATTCGTGTGCTGGAGCGCAAGGCTCAGATCGACAAGTTGCTAGACATGACTCGTGCCGCCGACACCCTACGTGCCAAGGGTCGTATCATTCTAGCCACAGACACCACGCTAGAGTGGGGCTTCTCCCGAGACATTCTCCGGGGCCTTTCTGAAGATCCGCGAAATGCTATTATTCTCACAGAACAGCCTACTTCGGCCAAGTGCTCGAATGCCGTGTCAAGTACTCTCTTTAGCTGGTGGAAAACTCGCAGCTCAGATACTCGTATCGATACAGTGGTAGACGGTGTCGAAGTTGTTTATGGAGGGGGCCGAGAACTAGCTATGACACAAACAAACCGACAGAGGCTTGAAGACGGCGATCTCGATATCTACCAACAATGGCTGGCTAAGCGAAACTTACAATCTCAAGTAGAAGCTGCGGGTGGCGCAGCACTAGAAGCGGCTGCTGATGCTGTGGATGACGAAGAATCAGACTCGTCGGACTCGGATGATGACTCTGACTCTGAGCAGCAGGGCAAGTCTCTCAATATCTCAGCCGCTATCAACCAGGCCAACCGGCGTAATGTGGCTTTGACTGATGAGGAACTGGGCATCAATATTCTGGTAAAGAAAAAAGGGACCTATGATTTTGAAGTAGATAGCCGGAAAGGCCGTGATAGATTTTTCCCCATTCCCATTCGTCGCAAGCGTACCGATGACTATGGCGATCTCATCCGGCCCGAAGCCTATTTACGTGCCGAGGAACGCAATGGTTCCGAAGTCACGGGGCCGATCATCACTGGCACAGAGAGTGACGAGGAGACCAAGCTGGGCAAAAAACGCAAGTGGTCCGACCAGAGCCCTAGCAACAGCTTCACCAGCAGCAAGCGCGCACAGCGGTCACCGAGTCCTTCTGGCGATGGCTCTGGGCTTATGCCAATTGATGAGCTGGATGCAGCTGAAGACCTTCCCGAGGCTGCTCCCGCATATGAGCCTGCCCGCCTGTTAGTCGAGACAGTCACCATAGCCGTTAATCTGCGCATTGCCTATATTGACATGGAGGGCATTCACGACAAGCGTAGCTTGAACATGCTAATCCCGCTAATCCAGCCGCGAAAGCTGATTCTTATTGGCGGGTCAGCTGATGAGACCAATGCACTCGCCAGCGACTGCCGTCGTCTACTTGCCAGCAGCAGCTCAGAAAGCAGCAGTCCAATGTCTCACAGTGCTGTTGTCCTTACGCCAGCCGCCGGAGCGGTGGTCGATGCCAGTGTTGATACTAATGCCTGGTCACTAAAGCTTGGCGATGCGCTAGTGCACCGCATCAAATGGCAAACGGTCAAGGGCCTCAGTGTGGCCACCATCAATGGCCAGCTGCTAGGGCTGGCTCTGGACACTGCGGCGGCGATCACTGTCCCGACCAAGAAGGCATCCGGGTCCGACTCGGACACGGAAATGGACGACGACAGCAGCGCACCGGCTTTGAAGATCACGCCGACATTGGATCTTGTGCATGGCGCGGCGTCAGCTTCAGCCGCGCGTGCTATGACCCAGCCGCTACATGTGGGTGACCTCCGACTAGCTGAAATCCGCCGTGTATTGCAAATGGCTGGGCATGCAGCCGAATTCCGCGGAGAGGGTATTCTTGTAGTAGACGGAACCGTGGCTGTGCGCAAAACGGATGCCGGCCGCATTGAAGTCGAGCGCGTTGGCGCTGATATGGGTGTTCAGACAGGAAAGCGCAAGAGATCAGCGTTTGCAGAGGTAATGCGCGTAGTGTATGATAATCTAGCCGTAGTTGCTGGCGCTTAAGAGGGAGGAGGGAAGAGATATAAGACAAGGGCATGACTTATATGATGGTGTGTACATAGTAACAGCAGCAACAGAACATGCACAGATAGAGGATCATGGAGCAGACTTGGACTTGAGAAAACGTAGAAATCATGTATATTTACGGCAACACAAGGTAACAGAAACAAGCAAATAACAAAACGCGTGCTACCTTTGCGTCATAGCAACCATTTCATAATCTCCTGCGCCGTCCCTTGCAGGCAACCTTGGCAGGCCAGCCTCACCGGCCTCTTCGTCAGCCGGAGGCGCCCCATTTCCGTTTCGCGACCGGCCGCCAAACGAAATGGGCTGGAGTTCGCGCGAGCGCGAGCCGATAATGCCGAGAAAAGAGGCCACAGCGGCACTACACCCGGCAGCCATCCACCACATGTTATTGCGAGGCATGCCGTTGAAAAGATACACGACGAGGAGGTGGATCGCTTGGGTACTGATTGCAAAGTCGGGCACAAGCTTGGAGCGGCCGACAAGGACGACAATGGCAGAGCCACTGGGAGAAAGAAGGACGAGTTAGTCGAGACGATTCAGGGAAGGAAAGGCCGCAAGTAGAGGGGGGCCAGGAATGAACGATAAAGCCACAAGCCGCGAGAGATACTCACACTACAACACCCCCATCTAGCACCATTAGCAATGCCAACAGCCACCCGGTCGTCACATCGCCACGGACGTCAGCCCAGCCAAACACCAGCGCCGGCTTCCACGGCTGTCCAGCCACAAGACTGCTGAAGACCGTGAGCACTAGTGCCACAGCGTAGTATAGCGCCTGCAGGAGAGCCAGCTGTGTTAGAATGCGCAAAGGTGGAAGCTCAGAAATAGCGCCGGGCCGGCGGGCACGGCGCCGGGCCATTTGCTGTTATCCGGGAAAGAAGAATATAGGGGGGTTTCGATGGGGCAGAAAGGTCGGTTCGGGTCAGGGTGGACAAAGGGCTCAGAGATCGGGAGATAGCGATAGGGCGAAAGAAACGAGCTTGAGCTTGTGTGTTGGGTATAGCAGCAGAGCGGGTTTAGCTAGGAGAACCTCACAGCAACAGTGACAAAAAAGGCGTGATGAAAAAGAAAAAAAAAAGCTCAGCCTCGCGTTTGTTTCAAATTAACAAAAATAAAAAAGGGACAATATCCAGAATAAATATCCTCAGCCTCGCAGTACCTTCCTGCGTTTTTTAAGCAGATATAATGGGGAAAGAAATAAATTCAAGATTACAATAAAGAGAGAAACTGCCCTTTCGTTCTTGCCAAATTGACGTTGTTGTTTTGTTGCATTTTCTGTTTGCTTGCCCCTAGCTCCTGCCTTGTTAGCTGCCTTCCTCCCTTCCCCTTGCTTGTCTTCTCCTAGCTGCATGGCTTGAGGACCAGGCCTACTTAGCTGCATTTTGTTCTTTCATAGCCTTGTTTATTTTTAGAAGGAGCAAAGCTGATAAGATAAGAAAAGAGCTATCTAACCCACAAGCCTCCCCCTCCCCACTTGTTATTCTGCCTTTGCTTACCGCCTCTGCGACGTCACCATTTTTTTAAGGGAAGGACAAGGCCGAAAAGGCTAAGAGAAAGCTTAGATGAGAAGACGAGTGACTCTTTTATCGGATTTTGTCGCATCTTTGGTGTTGCTCTTCACGCCAACTGTGCTTTCCTTTTATTATTTGATAACGAAATCGACACAGTACAATACCCTCACAGCCTTCTGCTACGACCGGCTCAACATCCAACCTACTACTTCGGCTTTCTCCTATACCAATACATACTACACACAAACGCGCACATACACACAGACACACACGCGAAATGGGCCTTTTCAGCTCCCCCAGCGACAACCGCCGCGAGGCCGTCCGGTCTGGTACGGCGGTGCCGACACGAAGCGAACGGCTACAGTGCTGGGCGGCGCGCGACGCTTACTTTGCCTGCCTTGACACACAGGGTATTGTCGACGCGCATGCCGAAGGCGAGCGAGCGGCTCGCGCGTGTGGTGCACAGACGGCGGCATTCGAGCGCGACTGCGCACGCCAGTGGGTCAAATACTTCAAGGACTGGCGCGTTGCGGACGAGAAGAAGCGGAAGCGCATCGAGGCGCTACAGAAGGAGGGCGCAGAGCCAATTGATATCAGTGTGCGACCTGTGAATTAACGGAGATGGAGAGGAGAGAGTAGAGAAACGAAGGGGGAAGAAATGTGTTGGACTGATTTCAACTTACCCAAAGCTTGTGGCCCAGACTGAGACCCAGCTACAGCTATGCACCTGTACTTTTACTGTTTTACTACCCATTAACACTTACACTTAACCTGAATACAACCAACATTTACAAAAAGCCTATGAAACATGACACAAAAAGAAAGCTAAATGTATTCAAAACAAATTCAAACAGAAGAAAAAACAACCCAAGAGACATGAGAAGCAATAAAAAGGCCCCGGGGAGAGAAAAGGGACGGAAAGAGAAAGACAAAACCAAGCTTTTGTGCCATGTCGTTGTATGCTTGCCTGCCTATACCATTTTCTCTGCCCAGAAACAGAGACAACCCAGACAAAAGAACCAAAAACACGCACACAAAATAAGCCCTGTCCTTCCACTTCACACTGCTTCCATCTCTCCACTACCAACAGATCAAAAAGACAATAAACAAGAGAGAAAAAGAAGATAAAGGCCAATCTATAATGCAGCAAGGCAAGAGACGAGGAGGGGGGAAGGGCGGAAAAAGGAAAAAAAAACACACAGAGATTAGAGACAGGCTGGAGAGAAAACAAGACGAGAATACAGAGCATGAGAGAAAGACGTTGATAAGACAAAGGAAAGTAAAATAGAAACCACGAAGGAAATAGAATAAAATAGAGGAAGCCAGGTGCTGTTGCTGTTGCTGCTGATAGTGGTGTTGGTATCGTTTGTTACGGGTCCTTTAATCCTAATAGAGGAAAGGCGCATAAAGGAAAAGAGAAAAAAAAAGAAAAAAGAAAAGAAAAATCTGGGATTGGCTATGCATGTACGAGATCGAGATGCAGGATAAGACAGCAAGACAGGACAAAGCAACACAAAGGAAAAGAAAAAAAGTGAAAAAGAGAATGAAAGCCGGTGAAAGAGAATAAGAAGGCATGGATGGATAAAAAACTGTCAGAAAAGACATATGAAGTCCAATACAGACAGCCGGAGAATATCTCCTCGTAAGGCCGGCCTGACCTTCCCCTCTCCCCAGACTGCCACTATACAAGACACCATACTACACATACACTGGCCGCACTACTGCGTCGCCAGCCGGCAAAGACGGGAGCTCCTTGTCTATCGATGCTTGGCCACGGCTATGCGCTGGTGTATTCGTATTTGCTATAGATGCTGGAGTGGGCTTTGGGGCTGGTGCAGTTGCTGTGGTTGATACAGCTAGTTTTCCACTATGGCTGTGACCGTTGTTAGGGTGACCCCCGGCAGTGTAGTACCCGCTATCAGCGCTATCCGGCTTAAGATTCAAATGATGGTCACTCTTTGGCGGCGTGGGTGGAGGAGCTCCAGGCATAAAGGCGGTGGCAGTAGCGGTGGCCTTGCCAGCGTTGGGAGTGCGAGGGCGGTACTCGTGATTTTGATGCTGATACTGCTCTTGTTGTGATTGGGACGCCATGCTCTCGGTCTGTTGTTGGCGGCTGGCTCGGCTCCCACTTCGAGCCGGCGATGACTCGCCTGACTCATGTACAACAGGTAATGCAGTATCTTCATTAATCTTGGTTGGTGGCAAAACATTCGCTGGCTCTCCGACACCTGATGTCAGGTGGGTGTCAGCACTACGCCGTGCGCTCAGACCCGAAGGCGGAGGTGGGGGCGGAGCTTGAGTGGGCATTGGGGGTACAGCTGCCGACGAGAGGCGGCTGCGAGAGCCCCAGGTAGACGAACGTTCATTGGCACGGGCAAGAGCAGCTGATTCGGCCTTCTTTTGGAGGCGCAGCTCTTCACGCTGAGCTTCTTCAGGAGACATGGTCATATTTTCAATAAAATCAAAGAAGCGTTCTCCGTATTCTTCAGGCGGAATGGCGCTAATCTTGGTGCGGTCGTTGTTGAGGCTCTTCCAGAAGTGCTCCATTTTCTTGATGAACCCAAACTTAGTGAGACAGTCAATCACGCCCAGATAATATATCTCGTTGGCTGGCTCGTTGTCCTCGTGTGTAGCCTGGAAGCCACCATCATCCTGGTTGAATAAAAAGTGCTGGCGATGGCTCGTGTCTAGCTCTTCAGGCATGCGGCTGGCGGCCTGGGCCATAGGAATAGGTCGTTCCTGGCGAATCATCTCGCGCAATTCGCGGGCCTTACGGGCGCTTTCAAGCTTGGAGGGCGTGCGGAGGAGAACGGAGGGATTGGAGTCGTTGCCGGCACCCACACATCCACCAGTGCCGACATTAATGCTACTGTTGTTATTGTTAGAGCCTGGACCTCCGATTCCTGTCTCGTCGTCGCCTTCGTCTCCCATTACGCCAGGAACGCCGTGCTCGCCGCCAGGGTTAAACACCTGTAGCGTCTTGTCCCGCAAGTTCTCATCGTTGCCCTTGGACAAGTCGTGGATGCCTACCAGCAGCGAGTAGTCCATAATATGCAGGCGCTGCAGCAACTTGACGTCGCGCTGGAGCTGGTCCATAAAGAGTTGCTTCTTCTGAATGCCCAGTTCCAGGTGGCGCTTGCGGCGCATCCAGTTAAGGTCCTTGAGCGTGGCGCGCGGGTTAGACTTGATGTCGTCCTCGTTATAATCGCGGCCAATGGTTGAACCCTTAAGGTCAAAGGTTTGGTGGATGTCCCGGTGGGGCGGGAAGATGTTGTTCATGACGACAAAATGGATTTTTTTGCCAAAAGGTGTCTTTACGCGGTGAAGGCCGTAGAATTGCGAGAGGAGAGTATTAGGATTATCCTTGACGTGCTGGTAATAGTCTTTGAGAATGTGGCGCAGGAACTTGTGCTCGCCATGATGAATAGTCTTAATAATGTAACGGTAGTCGCGCGAGTAGTAGAAGAAGCTGCCACTCTTTCCGGGCGAGCCCATCTCGGAGAGAATGTACTTGCCGGTCAGCGACATAAGATAATCGGCCGGATCTAGGCGGAACAGCTTGCGCAGGTCGCGGAACACCCAGGGCGCATAATCCTTGAACTTAAAGTCGTACTTGGCCGAAGGCACCAGCTCGTTTCCGGCAATATCAAAGGTCGACTTTTGCTTCGAGTCAAAGTCGGCGTTTGTCAGCTGACGGTCCAGCTTGGCATTGGTACGAGAGACCGACACACGAATGCCTGTGAGCATATTGTAGGCTGTGACCCAGTTGGCATGCTTCTCGTCGACCTTGGTGCCGACAAGCACGCGGTCGTCATCTTCCTCTTCTTTGCGTCTACGTTTGCTGGCACGTTTCTGGCGAACAGCTTCAGCCCAGCGACGAGCATCATCGTCGACGACAATTTCATCACGAGGAGCATCGGACTGCATAGAGCGAGTGTTTCTACGCCCGATGCTTAAAGAGGGACGACGCGTGGTGGTAATATTAGGGGGCGGCACAGCTGTGGGAGAGAAACGGCCACTGGCATAGGCCGCCATGTCACCACTATCCCTAGATGTGCGTGTAGACTGAGGCTTAGGGACTTCCAGGGTATGGCGGTGTTTGAGGCCTGAGGAAGGCGGAGGCGGAGGAGCAGACGTAGGCTGTTCAGGACGGAGGGCCGTGGCTGATAGACGGGATGCCGATGCCGATGCAGGGGCAAAGCCGGAGCCAGAGCCAGGGACAGACCTGTGATCTTGAGGCTGAACGCCGCTGCCGGCTGGCAGAGACGCAGGCCGTATGGGAGTTTCTAGAGACCCACGGTTATTGCCAGATTTAAGGTCGAGACTAGCCATGCGGGACGAGATAGAGGGGGGGGGCGGAGGAGCAGAGGTAGGAGGCGCCATGGAAGCTGGTGGCGGCGGAGGAGCCATCGAGGGGGCGGTCGCAGTCACGTTTGAGACAGACATAGAGACAACGCTAGGCTTGCGCGACGGCAAATTATGGAGGTCGGCTTGGACTAGAAAGTGGTCTCGGTTGAGGTCCCGGATCTGTTCGGGGTCCTGGTCGGTGTCCTCAGTAGTGCTGGCAGTAGTGGTAAACGACAGACGGCTACTACTAATCACCGACGACTGGTCGAAGCGATCGTCTACTGGTGTCGGCGTTGAGGCAGAGTGAAGACTCGTGTCGTTGTACTCGGGGCCGGGAAAATCGTAGTGGTGGTGACGCGGCGAAGAAATGGCCTCGTGGTGGTTCTGGGGGTGGTCCAGGGTCGGCTTGCTAGCAGGAGTAAGATTCGGGGTCTCGGACTGATTGTGGGCAAATGATTGTGGCTCAAAGTGGTGGTGATGCAAATGGTGCATAGGCGAGGCGTCGTCGGGCTGATGGAAGGTTGTATCGTAAGAGGGCATTGCGGAGAGAAAATGGGCAAGAAAAAAAGCAGACAGAACAGACAAGATCAAAACAAGGCTCAGTAGGGGAAATGGCGAAGAATAAAAAAGAGGTATCACGAAGGAAACGAAGACAGAAAAAAGAATGAGAAATTATAGGACGAAGCAGTCTTTGGCGAATTCAATCAATCCAGACCACACGGAAAAGAAACACAGACAGACACGGCCAGCACCCCCGTGATGATGGCGATTAAACGGCCAACAACAGATTCTGACTAGCCCAGCACGAGAAAACACGCTGGACGAGCAGAGAGACAAAAGGAGAGGAGGGGGCGGCCTTGAGGCCTGGAATTACTCGAAACGAGCTTCTTCCTGTGCTTTTCTTCTGTTTCTCAACGATGGATAGTAGAGCCGGAAAAGAACAGGGCAGTCGAGCGATACGATAGTGCTGATGATGGCAATGATAGCGGTGATAGAACGAAAGCTTCAGCGAGACTAGCGATGGCCTTTCAACCCGCTATCTAGTGCCTGGCAAGTCGGTGACGATACTAGCAAAGGTCTTCTCAACCAATTGGCCGCCAATCGAATCCGGGATCATTCGAAGCGCAAAAAAAGAAGGACGTTGATTTTCCGCTGTTGCGACGGCAGGCCAAGATTCGCAAATGAAAGTTGGTCAGTGATTTTGGAACGCCGGAAAATCCACAGAGGGCGCTCTGAAAAGTGCGATTGTGAGGGCGACTTTTGTTGTTGGTGATGTTTTGAAGAAGGGAAAAATTGAAGAAGGGAGAAAACGGAAAAATGAAGGGGGAGAAAAGGAGACAGAGCAAAAGGATGCAGGCTGTTATAGGGAGATACAGTGCGCAAGGGCCCTGCAGAGCAGTGCTACAGAAGGCCCAGTGAGGACCCAGAGCCACTAATACTTAGTGCTACCCCCTATAACAGCACCAAGCAGTTCTGTATCCGCAGTATTCCACCAGCCTTTCTGTTTTTATTCGTCTAAAAAAGGAACAGCATCCTGCTAGAATTCACACTCGTATGCAAGGACAAGAGTGGGTTTAGGGCCTTTTTTTATTGCTGGTTGAACGGCGTCCTATTGCTGGCCTGAAGCTGAGTTAGGATGCGCGTATATATTTAGCAGCAAGCAGCACAGACAAATAGACTGGAATGGGCTATGGGCTTGGTGGGCTGATCGTGTTCAGTGGGTAGCCCACTGCTTGCTCAAAAAGTGCGCTGTATTTACAGAAGCCCCCCCTATAGACGTCTTTGTTATTCCCTTTTCATCCTTTCTCTCCTTCCCTTCCTCAGCCTCATCACGCAGCCAATGAAATCCAACAGCCCCCTACCCATTATCGCCAAGTCAAGCTCTCAAGGCGACGTCGCAACGCCCAAAAAAGAACAAGCCGTCCGCGCTCACGACCACAGCCTTTTTGCTGCAATTTCCGCTGAAACCCTCCAGAGGTCTCCCTGTTGCACACAGCATTCACTCCATCCACCCACCCACACCATCTCACCTCACCTCGCCGAGAAGCTACCTGCTGTCAGTCTCGTCCCTGCTGCATTGTACCTGCTACCTCGCGGCACTATGCACATGCCATGCAGATGCCAAGTATTCGCTACCTGTCGACCCTGTAGGGGTCTGGCCTGACCTTGCTGCTGAATTGGCTCGGGTGTGCCGGGGTTTCTAATGTACAAGGGCACAAGGACGCAGGGGGCTTTTCCCTTTCTTTTGCCCTTTCTTTTTCCGCTTTTTTGCTGCCTGTTTGTCTTGGCTCTTGTGTGCTGTCTTGCTTGCGCTTGGCTTTTGTCCTATGGCTCCGTCCTTGTGCCACCCCATCTAACCCTAAGATCATCTCGGCCAGGCCCAAGAGCAAAGCTGACCCACTCACCTCCTTCAACACAACCCTAAAACCCTAGTCACTCGCCTAATACGCCCGGCTTGGCTTTCTTCAGACTTCTGCATCTTGCTCTTCTGCGTCCTGAAGGTATTGTTTTTACGCAGCCATTTTTCTTCCTTTCTCTTTCGTGCTTATGGCCGTCCGAATTTATCCCGCGCCAAGGCTCTCTTTGCTCTTAATATGAGTGGCCACTATAATCCCCTCCGTCGCTGGTCCCTCTTTAACCAGACAACAGCCCCCCCTCCTCAACCAGCCCAACAGGCAGCCCAACCTTACTACCAACAGCAATATGGCTATCCGCAAACCTCTGGCCATGTCCAGCAAGGCCCGGGACCTGGTTTGCACAGGCCACAGCCTACATTCTTCTATGCTCCGCCTGTTGTCCACAACGCTGTCCAGTCCCCCGTCCACTCTCAGCAGCTGTCTTATAACACCCCGCAATACCCCCATAACCAGCAATATCCACCACCATTACCACCCCAACCCCATGCCAACTATCGCCCTCCTCCTCCACCCGGCCCCGTGCTGTATAATCCCGCCGTAGCGGCTGCAGCGCCGCCCGGCATCCCAATGCAGTACTCTAATCAGGCTCACATACGCCAACCTCCACCGCTACCACCACGTCCTGTCTCATTCCACTATCAGCCACCACCACCACCACCACCTCAAGTACAGTTGCAAGCACAAACACAAACACAAACACAAGCACAAGCACAAGCACAAGCACAAGCACAAACACAAGCACAGCCGCAAACGAAACCGCACCAAGAGCTGGCTGAATCGCAGTCTACATTTGGCGTGCCACCGCCCCCGTATGCTCTGCATAACTCGGACGCACAGGTCACCGTTAACATAGATGTCGCCCGGATCCCGACTCCACCGCCTGTTGAGATGCCGGTCACAGTTCCAGAACCAAAGCCTGTCCCGGAATCCCCGAAAGTGCTTGAATCCGATAAGAAGCTGGTTGTCACTCCAGAGCCTGGGCCTGCGTCTGATCGCTCACCACAACCTACCGCTGATACAGACTCAGCCCCAGAGGTCGTCCCCGGATTCGACCCCGGTGGTATTGCTGCTAGTGCCCCCATTCCTGTTTCTTCCGAGGAGCCGTTGGTCAAGGATGTCTCTGTGGATGACAAGCCCCGGATGTATGCGTCATTCAATAACTACCGTGACGACTTTGCCTATTGGAGCCAGGGCGAGCAGACCGGGGTGGAGAAGCGCGTCGAAGCTGAGCCGGCGTCTGTGCCAACACTTGACTCTGTCTCTGCCTCTGCACCAGCCCCACCCTTGAACCAAATCCCTGTTTCTTCTGTTGGGTCTACCCCAGCGCCACTGCCTGCGCGGCAACCCGCCCCGCCCCGCCTACCCTCAGCACGCAAGCCTGTTGCAACATCTGCAACATCTACAACGGCTGCATCCGTTGTTAGTGCTCCCCCAACCCCGGCGATAAACCCTAGCCCGTCCCCCCCCGTGTCCGTAGACACTGCTCTCACGAAGCAGTTTGCATCCATGAAAATCTCTGGCTGGACGGATGACGACATTGAGTTTCAGCGTATGCCGATCATAGCCGCGTCGGGGCCGGGCAACGCCGTCGGGTTTGAGTGCACGTCCGACCGCTATTTGGATTATGCTGCTAGGTTTTATTACATGCCATCGACGCCTGGCTTTTTGGTCTGCTCATACTGCTTCAACAAGCACTTGATTGTGACCCAGCTGGCTCAACACTTCCTCTCCGCTGTGGTTTACCAAGGCAGATGTCTATTCAACGCTCGCCACATCACTTCTGTGCTGTTGCCTGCGGCTGTAGCCTCGGGATCGCATGATGCCTTGGTCAAGCATATGGCTAAACGCACGCTTATGCCGGCTTGTGCTGGGCCTGATGGGATTGGCCCGACAAATGGCATGTCGTGGTACATGGTGCGCAAGGAAGCTGCTACATCGCTAGCCGTGCTGGAAAGTCTTCTTGTGTGTGAGGCCTGCTTTAATGATGTCATTGATGGCGGCCCTTTTGCCGCTAGCTTCATGCCATTACCAGATACCGTCAAGCACGAAGATAACACCACCTGGGTATGTGATTTATCGCTCCCGTATGTTCGCCGAGGTCTGCTCAAGGCTATGACGGCCGGCGATTGGCGCATTTTTACGGCTGCTGTTGAAACTCGTGTTCCCCTAGCTGTCTGCCCGGGAAAAGTACCGGCCGGTAGTCCAGTGCGTTGGATGACCGCTGCGCCACCTCTTACAGTACCTGGCTTTCGTGCTTGCGAGGCCTGCGTCCTTGATGCTGTTGGTGGCACACCTTTTGCTGTGCATTTTGCTCCAGCGGCCGGCCCATTGCCTGGCCAAAAGCCCACCGATCCGACGATCTGCGCTCTCAAGCTTAATTTACCAGCTAATGTAGCGCTTAGCAATGCCGTGGCACAGCGCAACTTTAATATTTTCCTAACCGCTGCACGGATCGCGTGTGGGCCGGAGCCGGGTCCGTGCATCAATGCCGGTAAACGAAGCCACCGGTGGTATTCTCCTGTACATGGGGGTGCAGCTGCTGGCGAGATGGACGTTTGTGAGGCTTGTTACACTGGAATTCTTGCACCGTTGGGGATGGGCCTACACTTTCGTGCCAACACACGGCCACAAAACCTTGAAGTGCTGTGTGACTTGACGCTATTTGGGCCTACTGGTCGCGCATATCTGCAATTGCTAATGCAGGCCGTTGACCGAGGCACGATTGAACCTTTTACACGTGCGCTGGAAACTAAGCAGCTAACACCTGCTGATGGCGGCTGTCCAGGCAGTGCTCCGACGGCCGGCCGGATCTGGTTTGGCTGGTCCCGTGCCTTCCCTGACACGGCAATATGCCCGGATTGTTTTGCGGCTGTGGCTGAGCGTTCGCCTCTAGCACAAACGATCGATGTGCGCCAGTGTACTGTGTCTACAACTACCATGTGTTCGCTTTATTCAGTCCGGATGCGCTCACTATTCGCCCGTGCCTGCCGCGAGGGTAGCCCTGATAGTTTCCTTGCCTTTGCAGCACAGCGGCTGGCTGTATGGGTGCGCGTGTGGCAGCACAATGAGAGCCTTAAGGTAAAACTGGCCATGATGGAAATGCAGCGGGCCCAGGCTATGACGGCCGGCATTAACTCGGTCTTTTATGGCGCCATGGCTGGCTTGAACGAAATCAACCACGGCCGTGATCGGTATGACTACGGGAATTCTAGTGTTGGCTACTATAGCTCACCGCAGCGTTTTGAGGCTGCTAAGCAGCACCAGAACATGCTTAGCCATACGGGTAATGTTAGCACCATCTTTGCGTCGATGGTGGGAGAGGGTACGGCCGAGCAGTGGGAGGCAGTGTGGAAGGCGGTTGAGTGAGACTGGCAGAGTTAATATTGATATCTGTACGCCTAAGCTAAGGACTCTGGCATTAGCAATCGTACATGCGCTATATTTTGCCATCTTGATAAGCTATAAGCTATAAGCTACAAGCTATGAGATTCAAGTATTAGAACAGGGCGAAGGAAGAAATGTCCTTAGATATATCAACTACAACAAGGGGCAAATATATTACAATGCGAAACAGAGACAGTGACCAAGGCAGTCACTACAGATGTACATGCCCACCATGGACCCCCGGTATGGATTGCCAGTGGTCGCGGACAACAATGGGTGAGTGAGATGTGGAAAAGAATGTGTGAAGTGCTAAGAATTGAAAGAAAACGCTTGACAGTGCCACTCCTTAACGCATGGGGACACAAAGAACGAGCTACGAAGTACTGTTTTATTTTCGAACAGACACCGCAATCGACCAAGAAGACTGGCTAGAGTGGACTCCTCTAGCACAGACATCTTTGAATAACCGTTCTTAGTCTCGCCGCCATGGAGCTAGCCTATTTTTTCTTACCCATAGCTATAACACCATAGCTGTGCAATTGGAAGGAACAGAGAGAAGTTCAGAGGGGAGTAGAGAAGCGAAAGCAGAAGATGCGGCTGTTAAACTGGCAGAGTTGGGAGACTGGGCCCAAGTGGTAGCAACAGACACACAGCAACGGATGGAAACTCACGCGGATAGTCGTCATAGCATTGAATTAGTCATAGAAGTCAGAGACAGTGTCTGGCTGAAGATGAGAAATATGCAGATGGATAGATCAAGCCAGAAGCCAGACTGGATAAATGTGAAATGCTAGGTGGTTCGACAAATATCACCCTCTAATTACGAGTTGGATGTCCCAGGGAACATTCACAAAGTATTTCATGTGAATATTCTCAAACCAGCAGCAAAGGACCCGTGGCCAAGTTGAAGCAGAGAAGTAGAAGCAGCAGCAGCGCCAAGTATATCTGAGGAGAGACATGAGTTATGGGAAGTGGATGAGATATCGTGCGTAGATGGAAAAGGGAATGTGAGGGAGGTATGGGCAAAGTGGATTGGGTTTGGGAAACCAACTTACAGGTAACTTGAGGCCCTTGATTATGCACTGCATTAGAATAAGATCAATGTTGGAGAGATGGGCGAGTTTGTTGCAGGGATTCTTCTTGCATTGGATGCCATTTCACATCAGGCGTTGGTTGACCCCGTCCCTCTCCAGGGCTTCCTTGGAAGTTTTCTTGGCTGGTGCATTGTGGAAAAAGTCAAGAAGGTACTCGAAGACTACAAGCAAGTTGAGTTTAAGAATGTGCTTTTGGAAGGAAAAGTATTTTAATCGAATTCAGAGGCGAGTCACCACACCAACAGTGGTCGATGTTTATAACATGTACAGGAGCTGTGCAGCCTGTTACCTTCCGACTAGCCTTGATGATATAGATATTCTCATTCTAGTTTGGGTTTCTGAAATGGCAGAGAGAAAAGGCTATGTTGGCTGTATTCTCGTCCAAGTGAAGAACCAGACCCATCAATCGAGTACACCAGGCAAGAACCATACCAAGGGTGGGTTTAAGAAGCTTGGCTTCCAAGATCAAGTGCCCATCATTGATCTACTGGCGTGTCTACGAGGCACAATCCATGGAACTGAAGTTCGAGGGCCGTCAGCAGATTCGAAAAGAAACCTAGCGGCCATGTTATGTGTTGACCTAGACTCCCAACGATATCCTATATTTAATGGACCACCGAAACTTTCAGCTACACTAGCGAAGCAGCAAGTGTTGCGTCTGCTGTAGTCACTCCTCTGTAAGGTCAACCAAAAGCTGAAAAAGAACACAGAGGCTTACGACTTTGTCAAGTTCGAAACTGAATTCTATCCTTGATTGCAGTGGATAAGTGAGAAGGACTTGATAGCTTACCTCACTTGTGTCCTCATGAATTTAACCCTATCTAAAGCTTTATTAGTTTTATTATCCTGCTAATGTTACTTGCAGTAGGGAAGAAAGCATTTCCATGTGCAAATTTCACATCATATCTGGTTTCAGGCTTGGGCATGTTGATGCTTCTCATAGTAGGATGGGGACCACAGCTTCTGGGGGATAGAGAGAAAAAGCGCCACTATAAGGGAAGAAGGGTTTTCTTCCTTTGTTCATGTGTAATTTATGCTTTTATGCTATAGGGTAAGGGTCATCGAGGGAGGGCAGGTCGAGATTTGAGGGCTGCCCAACGTACAGAGCTGAAGTGCAAAGGGTGTTGTTGAAGGTGGAGCATCGTGTGTAACATCTAGCAAGATGTACCTCCTTTGATCAACTGATGAGACATGAGGACAGCAGGGAAAGAGGGAAAGGAATGAAGCCAAAAGAGAGACAGCATCTCGCCCTGCCCTGTATGTACTATTTTTACAATTGCCCTTGCTTACTATCATCAAAGAGCCAAGTAGAATGCACGTTGCTTGGCTCTGCGTCAACAACACCGGGGGGCTACGAGGAAGTTATCGACACATCAAAATGACCACAAGCCGCGATCCGGCTTTATTTCTCGGATTACACATGGTTTTCCCCTGTTTTGCGTTTACATTTTGTTGCAAATGGAAGCAGAAAACTGCAGGCTTTAGTCATGCTGTAAGATGCATTGAAGATTGAAGACAGGGAACAGGGAGCAAAGGTGTTGTCACCAGCAAACCTGTAAGGCCACCACACATTGTGAGGCGTTCGAAAAGGCTCTTTCACATGGATTGGATGGGCGGCCGTTTCTTAAATTTGCGGGCGGCGTGGGAGCGACAATCTCCAGTGCCTGTGCCTTAAACTAGATCAAGTATCTCATATAGCCTTATTATATAGGCAGAATTCTCGGCGTCCTAGGGATTCCATGGTTTCCCCATCAAACAAGATACTAACTAACTCGCTAGTACTGCCGCTATTTATGATTATTAGTCGTTGCCTGAGATTGTATTGCCGTATCAGGAGAGTAAATTGGAAAGGCTTCGAGCTCAGAACAATCTGCGTGGCGTTGATATCACCTTTGAGGTATCATAATGGAACTAAGAAACCGGAAGCAGAACACAAAGGCTGATATGATCGACAGGGAGAAACCGCGGAAAATATAACTGGGAGTGACTAGTAATATGGATGGTTTAGAAGTAACAGCGACACAGCCTCACTGAAATGACAGTGATGTAAGAAAGAGGCCCTAGAAGATGGGCACAGAGTTGCATTGTATAAATCATACAGTGTGATGAATGCCTTGAACAGTATCTCCTATCGTCTTGACTGGCGGCGTGTTTGTGGTACATTCCTGGACAAGTAGGGTAGCATTTAACTTTGCATTAAGTGTGATTTAAGGTTGCAGATTGGTGGCTACCAAGATTATTGCAACGCTTGAATCAGACTTATAGCACGGGAAAGAGCTGAGGCTATGGGAGACTTTGCGGATTGAGAAGGCAGAGAATTGAAAAGTTGCGGAAACTTGTCGTTGGGGCTATGGGCATTGTAGATTAGTTGAAGAACTAGGCAATGGCAGTGGTGGAAGCAAAAGAGGCAATACGGGGAAAAGCAACTTTCTCCTATACAATTTGGCAGTAGGTAGAGAGCTGAGGGAGCGACTTTTAGTTTAGACCTAAACAACGACTACACTCATATGCCCTCGGCTTCTTGCCTGTTGCCATCACGGAAGTAGCGGGGAGCAGCCCCTATTTCTAGCGGCACGTCATATTGTCACTCAAGCGCTGAGCTTCCTTTTCGTTAAATACTACACGCAGTTTTTGACATATCGTTTTCTGGAATAGCCAATCACTGTCACTAGGATAAGTTGATATGTCAAAGCTTATAGCCCTACAAGTAATGCAAGTGATAGTAGAGCATGGCTTACAATACAACACAACTAATGACAATAGAATCAGGTCTCTTACTCGTTATTTTCATAAGCCCAATGAGTAAGGCATATATTCCTAACTGTATGTGTCCTGTAAGATGAACAGTTGGTATATAAAGGGCTCTTTTCTGGCAGGCCGCATTGACGTGCTGGAAGATTGGAGCTGAGTTCTCGGCCTGATCATTATTGAGACATGCTGTCACATTGTCATCTCCTAACTTATCCACCAACAAGAAATATAGGACCACGGCGAGACTTCGGACGCCACAGACTGCCAGCTCGTACTGGTGCTCCAACCATTGAATGTGACATAATTCTTCATATGAACAGCATATTGGTATAGGCAATTTATTAGCACTACTGAAAAGAGATCGCATGATATTGTGCCAGAGAATCTTGATAACCGGAGGACTGTCTTCCAGCGACCTAGTTATTTCTTATATCTGGTGATACGACAGTTTGTTAATATAAATCTAAACCTGTTCTGCGTGCAAAAAAAAGAAAGTCCATAAAATAAGCCCAGACCCAAGCAGGGCCTGCTGCTATCCATCCCTCCCAAAAGCCTTCCCATAATGTTACTCCGTTAAACAAAAAAGCATGCTCCAAGAGACAAAATAACCAAAATAAGGGACCCCCGATAAGAATAGCAAAAAAAGAAAAAAAAAAGACTCCAGACCCCCAAAATATCATGACCACTTCTCCGCCTCTGAGCCAACCGGCTGGTTCTTGCCGAATATTCAATGTCTAAGACTCGAGAAGTGCACTCTCTTCCTAGTCTACGAATGTTGGCCCCGTGCCCGCCGCTCCCGCAAAATGCTCTCAGCTGCCTCGCGGCTTGACTTGAAGCGCCTCGTAGCTGCAGGCTGCTGTGTCCATTCCAGCACTGCCGCATGGGTCATATTGCTCCCCCCACCGCCACTACCGGTAGCACCGCGATTCGACACTGACGTCATTTCACCTAGTGAGTGCGAGCTGTCTACTCGCTTATGTAGAAGCATACCACCACTGGTGCTTGCACTCCCACCGCCAAACCGCCCTGTGCTTGCGCCTGGGCTATCCATGTCGTCGCCACCGTTGACTGATCCGGTTGAAGGTCCCGGGCCCCAGAGCGTGCCAGCCGCCATGCTAGACAGCTGGCGGCGCTGGTAGATGGGACCAGAGATGGTGCTGCCGGCTCCTTCGCCAAAACCAACGAGACTTGCCGCGCCATCATCGCTGAGCCGATCGTCAAAGCCACCAACGCTCTGAGCCGAAACCGACATGTTTTCATCGAGCATCAGCATATCACCGCTACTAGCCGTATAGTTAAGGCTAGCTATGCTATCGTCGCCGGGATTGCCTCCACCACCGCTGTCGCAGTCCAGAGCGCCGATATTGGTCGAACAGCCCGACTGTGACTCGTCTAGATCATCAAGCGTGCGCTGAGTATCGCCCGAGACTATAGAAGCCGTGGCGCTGGGCGTACCGATAGTGTTAATCTTGGTCCGTGCCATCGGTTGGCCTTGGGCATCAAAGTAGACTGGCGCTAGGCCGTTGATCAGAGAAGGGAGGTTGCCAACTGTGGGGCCTTGCTGAAGATGAGAGAGATCTGGGCCAGGGCCACCCGGGACCGAGGCATCACTACCGGTGGTGGTGAAGGAGCCGCTGTTGTTAACATTGTTGTTCGCATTATTGTTGCCATTATTATAGTACGACCCGTATGGCGGTGCCCGCAGTGTCGAAACCCGCTCAAGTCCGGCTAGTCGAGAGATGCGCTCGGCGCGTTCGGCTTCGAGGCTGGTTGTAGACGGACTGTATGCATGTCCACGGCCCAGCAGCGCATTTGAGCCGCCAAAATGACCGCGCTGGCCGTCCTTGGTAGCGATGGTGGAGATTCCAGAAAGGGACGTTGTGGTGCTTGTCGGAGTGCCGCTAAAAGTGCGAGATAAAGGGTATGAAAGTTAGCCAAGGATTATCATTTCGGGATGCGCGGGTCTGTTTTGTCTCAGGCGCAAAAACAAGCCCCACCCTCGGGACCGTGGCTGGAGCGAGCTTGGTACATACGGCATGTCAGGGGGAGTATCGGTGGCCGAAGGCTCCTTAAAGCTGGCGGCGCTCCCGGGCGACGGGCCAGCAGAGGCCGAGGTAGACGGCGGGTGGTGTGAGCTGGACGACAACGAATGCGACATTGGCGAGCTTGGTCTAGTAGGGAAGCGGGCTGGCATTAATGACTGACTGCCTTGGAAAAGAAGTTGAAAAAATAAATTGAAAAGAAAAACAAAAAAAGCGGTTTGTGAGCAAGGCGCGTTGGTTATGGGAGGGTTTCAAAATCGAAGGGAGGTGTTGGCTGTTTGTTGTTTGTTCCATGGAATAAATCAGAAATGAAAAAGAGATCAAGACAAGACGATGGAACGAACGACAGGACGGACAATAAGAGCAAAGCGAAGCAAGAAAATAACCAGGCCGGTGATGCTATTGGAGGAATAGCTCTACCGAGGATGAGCCGAAATGCGCAAAGCTCTGGACCACTAGGGAATGGGTGGTGGCCCCAGCTCAAGCTACTTAAAGAACAAACCCCACCCCACGATCTGCCAACTGACAAGCTGCTCCACTAATAGTGGTGAATCACGTGAAGAAGCCCCGCTTTTTGGTCTTTTCTATGCATAATCACTTGTTCCTGTGAATCCCACAATCCTGAATCAAAGCTTAAGCTAAATTGACTGGTCCTGGTCAGGCCGCTCTACATGCGAACGACGTCCTCCCGCTTGTTTTCGGGTGGCGTGACTGGCGATTGTGTATCTTGTTCCTCGTCGGCTTGTATTTGTACTTGCTCTGAGTTTAATTTCCCAAGCTTGAGATGCATTGTCCTCGCAGCGGCATAAGAATGGCTATCAAGTTTCCGTCGCTACGGAGCTTCACCCAGTCTTCTTCCATGATTTACATGAGGATGTCTTCGGTTTAGTAAAGTGGCACATCATGGCATTCTAGGCTTACCATAGCATGAAGCAGATCGTTAGATCGGCATGCATGCAGTGCCCCTGGAAGTCATCATAAGCAAATCAAAGGGCCTCATTTTCAATGAGAACCCAAAGCGGACGAGTCTCCCTTTCAAAATACTCTCTATCAAAACCTTAATCTATCGTTAAGACTGTAACAGCCGTATCTACCCCTCACAAAAAAGAACCAACAAAATAGTAGACATGCAAAACTAGAAAAAGAGGGCAGTCTTCAATCGCTCTGTTCGGGCATCAGCAAAGCGCCCATGAGCATCGAGATGCTGACTAGCGAGCCCAAACTTAGCAGGAGGCCAACATCGCTCGATGAGCATTTTATGCGTGGCTCATATGCCCATGCATCAAGGGCTGCCACTAATGATGAGGACGGCTGTGATGCGGTGCTCTCAACACTGCCACACACATCTGAGGATGGGGACTGCCTGGCACGAGAGACCCCAGCTATAAAAAGATGGAACGCAGGGATGTTAGCTTCATGTAAGCTTTAGCATGACATGGATTTTGTAGAATTGTGGATAAGGGGCATGTCGGCTTTAGGCCTTTAACGCGGGAGGATTGCTTAGGAGATGAGCAAGCGAGAAAGCTAAGCAGGGCCGCCAAAAACAGAAGAACTTACAATTGGACCCAGACGCTTGGTCCACAGCTATAGCCATCCTTAGGCTGTGGAGCAAGCGGGTTGAAAAAACATGCAGCTTGTGCCAAAGCCACTGTAGCTCGGCGTGCAACTTTCTGTTGAGTTCAAGTCCGGTAGCGAGCAGCAGCTTTCCCGCTGGAGATGCAGCCGTCGCATCCTCGGGCAGAGCCTTTGCGGCAGATGGCAGTACAGTAGCCCACGGAGGCGAGTCTAGGTTGTCTTCGGAGACTTGAGCTTTCTCCGTCTTGGCTTTTGCAGGATACAGAGAAAGTCGCTCAGCCTGCTGTGATACAGAGATAGAATCTGATGAGCCCAGCGGCACCAACGAAGGAATAGACGTATTGCAGCTCATGCTTGGGCTTGGGCAACACGTTTCCGCCCATGATCTGAGCGGTAAATGTAAAGGTCTAGCTCCAGCCCCAGTCTTGGTCTCAGCCTCGAAGCCGGCAGGCGCATGCTTAACCACGACCAAATTCTGTTGCACAAGGCCAGCGCAGTGCTCATGTACATTGCTAGGAGCAGACACGTCGATACCGGGGGATAAGTGCGGCCAGCGGTATCCAGCATCAAACAAAGTAGCAGCAGTGCCTGCAACAGCAGCAACCGTAGAAATAGCGGACCGGAGATGCATGGTGGATTGGAGGAGTCAAGCTTGACCAAAGAGAATCACTAATATGGGTTCACAAAAGCAAAAAGAAAAAAAATAAGGTCGCCGCCAGGCTAGACCAAAGACCGGTGTTATGTATTGTGGAAAATTGACGCCTAAATCGAAGGCAGCGACATAAAATCGATAGAGAGCAAAAGAATAAAGAAAAAAAGTCGGAGGGTCAAAGAGCTAAATAGTAGGGCTCTCAATGAAGAAGTCAAATGTTTGTCGGAAATAGCCAAAAACAACAAAAAGAAATTGTCTCTTGTGGGCTCAGGAGGGAAAGAATGCACAACAAAAAGGGCAGGAACGGGGTTCGCATTCGACAGACGAAACTACGGGAAGAAAAGAAGAAATAGAAGAGAAAAGGAGCCCGTCCTAAGACAGGAAGACCAACAAGCCAAGAACGGGAAGAATGAAAAGCGAGCAACCAGGTAGTTGAATTATTGCGCGTGGGGGTGGATTTGGCTCATATAGGAGTTTGTCTTCCGAGGAGAAGCGCGATATCAGCCCCCATCGGCTTTTAGGACAGGACTGGGGGTGTCAACATATATAGATGAGTTGGGGCAGCTAAACAAGGTAAGAAGAGTAGTAGAGATAAGTAACTGCTCAAAGGACTTTATCATCCATTCTTACTCGCGACAACCAACTTCGCAATTGCAGTCTTTCACTGCGCCGCTTTGTGTCTTGTCTGATACAAAGCCGCAGTTGCTCCGCATTGATAACTAGACCTTTGCCATGCCTACCTTGTTTTGGGCCCTTATCTGCATGAAGTCCCATCCACCCATCAGCCATTAGCCAATCCCGGCAGCCTAGCAACCCATCAGCAGCAGCAATAGCTACCATTCAAGAGCCTCCTAGCCTGACAGGAAGGAACCATTGTGCAAGATACACAGTCACGCACGTACATGCGTACACACGGTACGCATGGCAAGCCAAAGAAAGAAAAAGAGGAGAAAACCGGAAAAAAAAAAGACTACGACCACTCAGGAGCGTGGGCCCACCAAACAACTGTTATCAAAGGAAAGAAGATAAAATCGTCAGCAAATAGCCAGGCAGGGAAATAGAAACTGGAAAGTGCAAACGCTTACTTTGGCGTGCCTTTCCTGTGCCTATCTAGTGTTCTTTTTGTTTCTCGGGTCTAAGAAGAGTCAGCAGCTAAGAAGAAAGATAAATAGTCGGCCAAAAGTATCGAGGCAGCAGTAGCTTCTAGCAGAAGTAGATGCCGGGATCGCGGGGACACGCAAGTACCAGCAAACACCGGGAGGTGGGTGTTCTTATCTTAGGCATGTCAAAATTTCAAGGTGCAAAGTTACAGACACATTTACAGGTACAAAACTAGAGGTCCAACTTGCCAACCATAAGCACCTTGATAGCGAGCTTTCCGAGCAAAGGAAAGAACACGCAGTAATACAACAAGCAAATGCTCTAAAAAGTCGTACGACGGCAGGCGACGGATCCCGGGCTTCCCTCCTTCTCCGCGCCCTGCCTTCCTTATCTCCCCCGGTTCCCCACCGCCGCAAACGGAAAGGTCACCTTCCTCCCCTCTTTCTTTCTCACTAGGCAAATTCTCGCCCTCTTCCCCATTCCCCCTTCCCTTTTTTCCGACTCAGACCTGCGATTTTCTCGAGCGTTCCAGCCTTGGGCCCGTCAGTCGTAGATCTCTCGTTCTTCCCAAAAGCGGGTTTTTGCACCAGCTTCACGTATACACTTAGTAATCAGGGATGTATTAGTTTGTCTTAGGACGAATGTTTGACATGAAAGCGAGAAGCAAAACAACAACAATGGCATGCATAACCCTGAGAAACAAGCCCCGATAACAACACAGTAAGAAAAATAACCCTTTGCCGTTATTACGCCTCACTTCTTAAGCCCCATCCCAGCGCCATCTTGCTCATAGCTTCATCCCCATTGCCTTCGCCACACGCATAGACTGTCGGATACTTAAGTCCAGCATAATCTCCTCTGATCCGCCGGGAATAGCATATGCACGAACATCGCGGTACAGGCGCTCAACCTTGCCGCCCTGGCCACCACGAGAGTACGACAGGCCGCCAAAAATCTGTGACGCCTCACGCGCGCAGAACTCGAAGGTGATAGTGGCCTGGGCCTTGAGCGAGGCGATGGCGCCACCTAGACGTAGCATAGCTTCGGCCTCGCCCATCTTTTCGCACTGGTAGATAAGATTCTCTAGCCAGTTGTAAGACGCCTCGATCTGACGTGCCATGTGAGCTAGCTTCAGCCGGATGACGGGGTGGTCAATCAGGCGCTTGCCAAACGTCTTGCGTTTGCTGGCGTACTTGACGCTCTCCTCAAAGCACACACGACTGAAGCGCAGCGACTGGATGATGATGCCAATGCGCTCGTGGTTGAAGTTTGTCATGATCACGCGGAAACCCTTGTTCTCCTTGCCAATTAAGTTCTCCACGGGCACCTTGACATCCTCAAAGGTGATGTAAGTAGTGCCTGAAGACCACACACCCTGGCAGTCCATGCGACGGGTCGACACGCCAGGGCCGCGTTCAATCAGCAGTAGAGACACACCTTCCATGCCGGGGCCACCAGTGCGCACGGCTGTTGTAAAGTAGTCGCACCAGATACCGTTGGTGATCCACTTCTTTTCGCCATTGACAATGTAGTGCTTGCCATCGTCACTGAGCTTAGCCTCACATGTGAGGTTGGCCACATCGGAACCAGCATCCGGCTCGGTGATGGCCAGGCAAATTCGCTTGTCGCCGGCTAGAATGCCCGGTATGATGCGGTCCAGCAACTTCTTATTTCCGAACTTGATCAGTGGTGGGCAGCCGATGCCGAAGCCTCCAATCATATTCCACACAAAACCACCCGATGCGGCACGTGACAGCTCATCAGTCAAGAGCATTTCGTGGAACAGATCCCACTTCTCTGTCGGCACACACTTGATAGTGTTCTCCTTGGAGTACTGTGTGGGGTACTTGATGCCTAGCAGACCAGCCAAATACCCGCGGCGACCCATCTCCTTGTAGATTTCATGAGGCACTTCCTTCTTCTCGTCCCACTCAGCAACATTGGGCTCGACTACGGTGTCGACCCATTCGCGGATCTCGGCACGCAGCGTCCCGTGGGTCTCATTGAAGTAGGGAGAGTGGTAGTTCTGGTACCAGTTAGGGTCGCCAAAGGGCACTTGGTCGCCAAAGGGCTCGAGGGCTTCTGAAGGCTCGCTGTGTGATGGTGATGACGACTTGGCTACGGCAGTCGATGGGGTCGCGGGCTTGGGTTTCGAGGCCGCGGCAGGTGGAGCAGGAGCGGCGGGCTTGGGTTTGGTGTCGAGAGAACCAACCAGGAGTTGCGGTCTCCACTTCTTGAGCACGCCCTCGCTGTGGTACTTCCAGAACTGCTTGGAGGCATCCTTGCCGGCAACGCGCATGAGGATTTTCTTACCACCTAGAAGGACACGCGTTGTTAGGATTGAGAGAGGAGGGGGGAGAAGAGACATGGAGAGGGTAAGCAAGTACCTGGGTGGTCTTCTTGGAACTTGGTCACATCGTAGACGTCTTGATCGATAGTGATGAAGAGAGAGTCGGGCTTATTGTGGCCAGAAACCTCGGCAGCGGTGAAGGTTTTTGACATGGTAGGCGAGACTTCAAAGACAAGCGAGGAGTCAGATAAGCAGCGATGATACGGTATGGGAGTATAATAAAATATGAGAGAAGAATGATAGAGTAGACAGATTGTGTTGTTGTAGGAGGGCACGCACGGAGATGGTGAAAAATGAGAAATTATCAAAAAAAAGTCGGATTTTTAACCGCCCAGCCAGGTCGTCGTGGGAAAGTCCGCGCACTTTATAAAAAAACCAACAATGAGAAAAAGGAACAAATTCCAGCTGTATTTTCCAACACAATCACATGTCTCGGTTCACCCTTTTGGCGATTGAGCCTGAGTAAGCTTTGCGGCTTGGCAGCTCAGCTTGTTTCTTTTAGGCCTTGCCAAAGCTCTCTGTCTTCACATTGTCCATTAATGGCTAAAGACAGAAACCTACACACTGTGTCCTACTCATGTCGCATGCTGATGCAAGGACAGTGCGCATAAACATCTTCACACGCAGCGCGTCTCTTTGCTTCTTTTGCCGAGGCAAGTTTCTGTGCTGTGCTTTCCGTTTTTAGTCTTGCTCTACAAGCTACCCCACAAAATCCGCCGCCTCCTTGTCGTCGTTTCCCTTTGACATGGGGAAGGGGGAAAGTCTCCAACAGGAGCCCAGCCAATCACGAGGATTGTGATGATAATAGAGTACCATGAAGCAAGCTAGCGAAAATGAGTGCCAAACCGAGGCAAAGGAGCTCGCACAAGGGCGGAGGAGAGTTCCAGATGTAGAAAAACAGCGCAAGGCAATAAGCAGTGGATTAGTATGTGAAAGGAAAAACTGGGGGTAAAACTCCGGCCTCCTTCCCGTTCAACTCTGACGCTGATGTCATAGGCCTATAATGAGCCCGGTGAAGCTCGGCCCCTTGCCTTCCCTTTCCTTCACGTGGCACAACAATAGTGGCACGCAGACAAAATGGTTAATCGCGAGCTATGTTACCAAGTATTATATTATTAGTCTACCCATTACGCCGATTATCGTGAACATTGAGTTCCCATCATGAATAATCATCAAAGTACATAGCGTGTGTAAGCTGTGAGCCCTGCAGCATCATCGTGCGGTGTTTGTATATTCGCCCTCTCTTCTCAAGTGCCCCGTGGCCGTGATTTGGCCGCTGCCTTGGCCTTCTTCTCATCCTTCATCTTCTTTCTCTGTGCCAAGTTCTTGTCCTCAGCCTTGCGCTTCAGCGCCGACTTTTCCTCTTGTGTCTTGGGAACCACCTTGAAGAAACCCTCGAGTCGGCTTTGCTGCGATGACTTGAGGTTCTTCTCGAGCTTGGCAGCTGCGCTTCGCACGCGGTCCTCGGAAAATCCCTTGTCAACAACGAGGAATTGCACAAGGCCCTCAACATCAGGCTTCTCCCACTTGAAGTCGCACTCGGGGTCTTCGGCCGGCTTGACGTCTGGCTCAAAGAAGAGCTGGCGTGCGTCCTGATACGGCCACGGATCCGGGACTACAAACTTCTTTTTTGGGTCGTTTTTCATGAACTCCACAATTTTTTCCAGCGAGCCGTGCTCACGCATCAGTTTCAGCGCCGTCGTTGGGCCGACTTTAGGGATGGGATCAAGATAGTCGCAGCCCAGCAGAATGCAGAGATCAACAAACTGTTTGCTTATTAGTACTCCTTCCATAAACCTGCCGCGCAACAGTCTTTCCCCTGCTAATACATACCTGTTTGCGGTCCATTTCCAAGCCTTCAAGAACTTTAGAAACCGAAATCTCCTGGATTGGTTCCTTGCGCATTTCACTGAAGGTCAGATGGCGCAGCAACACCGGTGAATCAAAACACAAAGTATCCATATCCTCTGACGCTGCTCCGTAAACGCGCCCGCCCCTAGCCAGTGCCGCGCACTGCGCCTCAGCCTCGGTAGGCGCTATGAGGAAAGGCACACCCATGAGCTTCAGCAGCTTTTGACACTCTGCGTTGTGCTCACGCGTAACGCGCACAGTACGACGCGCGAACTTCTCAATCTCCTCAGCATCGCCAGCCTCCTTGGCTGCCTCCAACGCCGTAGTAGCTTCCTGTTTACGCGCAGTGCGCCGCGCCAGCTCACCGGACTTGAGCTTCGGTGGTGCCCCATCAAATATGTATACCGGCTTAATTCCGTTGTCAATTATTCGTAGTGTGCGATAGAACATGCCCATCAGGTGCGAGGTTGTCTGGCCATCTTCGTTGGTAAGGACTTCGCCATTAGAGCGCACGGCAATAAGGAAACTATAGATGCTCATAGACGCATCCTGGCGGGAGAGGATGCGAGAAAGATGCTGTTAGAATGGTAACTGAACTCCGTGTTAGAATTGGATTGGGGAGGGGGATTCGCTCACAATTGCCACCTTACGGCCAAAGTGAGCCTTGATTTCCGACTCTCGGATGGCTGCTGGAGCATTCTCCTTGATGATGGAGAATAGCTGTTTAATACCCATGATAGCTAGAAAGCAAAAAGCAGCTATGGCACGCGTGCGGGTGGACGTGTAGGTGAAAAGGCTAAACTTGAGCGTGAATATAAGTCTGCAAACGCAAATATGTCAATGAGGTAGACCAGGAACCAACAATCCAGCCAACAGGTTTGTCACTTTATCTATGCTTTACTCAACTGCCGCTCCAGTCAGCTGTCAGCAAGCCGTCTCAGAGCAGCACACAGCTGTCAATGGACGCTTTTGGCAGTCTGTTTAGACCCACCTTTTTCTGCAATGGCAACGCCCCACCCACAGTCAGCACTTTTGTTTACTTGGTGAACCATTGATATAGTTAGGGTTTGTCTGGTAATTTAGTCCACTAAGGTAAGCGCGATTCATGTAAATTAGGGCTGCCTTTTTTCCAGCTAATAACGAGGGTTAAACCCTTAGAAACAACTAAACAACTACGTTTTATTTAGCCCTCTATTTTGGAAGTTCAAAAGGTTGTTCAACGAACTCGCTTACTAATTCATCAACTAGCTGCTAAAAGGGCGGGAGAATAGGCATCCCGATTATGCATGTTGGAGTGAGGCAGTGATAGATGATAGATGTCGGGGTATAGACCCACATAGTGCTCTATGCAAAGTCTCGTTATGTGCATCGAGCTTAGCACTCATGATAGAGGCGACGATGACGGCGATGTAGCTGACGATGAGGCTATGCGAATTAAGAAGCAGGCAGCCAAGCTAGCGAAGGCGGGGGAATGCGTGTGTTACGGCATAACAAGTAGGTTAGGATCAACAAGAAGGATACAGATGCACCTGAAAAGTGACAGAAGAAGTAAGCAGCCAGGGAACAGTGAAAGAAGATCTAGCAAGCCAGCATGGAAAGAAGAAGGATGGAAGGGAACACCGAGAATAGCAAGGACGGCGGAGGCAGCGAGAAGGGAGAGTAGGAGGACAGACAGAGATAGGGCTTAGGCTGTTTAGGAGCACTTGGCAGCTCATGGGTAACTGTGATCGCGTTACATTGAAAAAAACCCCACGTAGTATATCTTGGGGTCCCAAACCCACTTGCATATGGTCTCCTTGTATGTGCGTTTGTGTATGTCCGTAGTTCCTGTATGTACCTGACGCATATGTGCCTAAAGTCCGTAATACTACTAGATAACTTATCCAACGGAGTTAACAGACAAAGTTGCAGCACAGCCCACAAGCATATTATCAATCGACTTTTACCCGTGGTAATATGGTCCTCTGTTTTCTCTCTCCCTCTCCTCTTGCTGCTGTCACCTCTTCTTTAAATGCCAGTTCGAGTCTTTTCCCATGGCAAAAAGTAATAATAATTTTACCTTCTGCTAGTGCATTGGTGCATTGGAGCACGTCCCCCCAAAAAAGAATACCGTGGGTAAGTGAATTCTACTGATAACATTACCCGCCCGTATAGCCACTCGAAAAGCTCAGACAATCGTCCATAATGGTACCGAAGCGGGCGAAATGCTTAGCCGTCACGCAATCTACAGCTTCAGCGTTGGCAAATAACCATAGCACAACATCATATGTCGTGTTTTCTTGTGGCCAAAGCATTACTGCCCATGTTAAAAAGTCCTATTAAGGTAATGCCGACATGGCAGAGGGTATGCCGTGCACCAAACATGACTAAGAACTAGATGGATAGTCTTATGGGAATATGAAGATGGAGATGTCGTCTAAAAAAGCACCAAGGGTGCCTCGAATATATAAAGCAGACCGGATCGCATGTTCCATCAGTAAAGCTCTTCAAACCACCATCCTCTCTGACAATCAAGGCCAATATTTACCTTTGGAGCATCCTAACTACCGTGCCTCTCTCCCGCCGCTTGCGTTCTTATTCGATTCTACTTGCCCACCATGAAATTCGGCCAGACCTACCCTCTCATACTTGCTGCCGTTGCCACTTCTGTGCTTGGCTTTCCCGTGGCTGACGGCGAGACCCAGGAACCTTCCATAATTAAAGTCAAGCTAGGTGCTTATGGCTTCGAGCCACATGAAATCGAGGCTGAAGTTGGCGACACGATTCAGTTCCACTTTGGCCAGGGTTCTGGCTCTGTGGTCCAGTCGGATTTCAATACCCCTTGCCAGCCATTGGAAGGCGGCTTTGCGTCTGGGCCCATTTTCGTGGACACCGTATCTAGTGATGGAGAGAGCAGCCACGTCTTTGAGGTGCCCATCACCAACACTGATCCTATTGCTTTTTACAATGGCGCCAAGGGCAAATGCTATCTCTACAGCTATTTGGGTGTTATCAATGGCGTTGAGGAGACTGACCAGTCGTACCAAGCTCTATGGGCCAAATCCAGAGCACCTGGACCTAGGAAAGCCAGCGGTAACCCTGATGCGGCTCAAGGCGGTGAAATCAAGCCCAACCCTGATTTTGTTGAAGAGAACAAGGAGAACCAGAAAGAGGAAGAAGATGAGTGAGAGGAAACGGACGGGGAGGAATAGGGGAATACCTTGCTATGCTAGTAGACTGGGACTAGGTTAGAAGAGCGTCCTTCATGATTCTAGACAAGTATATACATAATAACCATGCTTCATGAGTTTCTTTCTGAGCGAGCTACTTTTGCGGCGCCTGCGCTGCTGATGGATACGAGTATAAGGTGCACTGGTAATGGCAAGCTGAAGTGCTGTAGACGTAAAACATAGTCAAGTTCAAGCTAAAGTGCTATGCTTGATATAGGACGGCTGGAGGAAAGGGGACTATAGTGGCGGCAGTTTCTCAGCAAGTTCCAGTCCTCATGTTTGAATGTCTGCTCCTTTTGTTACCTTATTGTGTGGGGAAACAAACCAACTGCTAGCTGATGTAGGCTAATTATTCTGTAGCGAACCTTGCACATTGACTCAATGTACCAGTGTGTAGTAGCATAAATCGTTTAAGCGGGAAGGATGCGAGACTCGAGCTTCGACAAGATAGTCAGTCTGGTCTGCGCCTGTGGTCTGCCGTCCATTGATCTTGGAGCGATTGTCTTTTTTGCGATACATTTTCTGGCCGTTTCTTTTTCCTCATACTCGCGCTGCAACATTAGCTAGTAAATTTATATGAGCCCACAAAGGAGCGACCGTCATAACTATGGCGGATGACTGAAGCTGGAATACGCTACATGTCACACGACCACTGGAGTCTTTTTTATTTTGTGGAGAATTTGCCTCTAGTCGGATTTCAACTGGGTAAACCATGGTATAAAATACTACATAATTGATAACTGTGCCTAATAATAGAGCTTAACTCCTTGAGAAGTCAATACAAAATTAACTGTTAACATATTGATGAAAAGTCTGGCTGCTCCATTTTTTATACATAATGAACCCCGCTTTTTATAACTACCGTCTTATCGGTTTACCCGAAGGTCATCCGAAGTCCGCTTGGAATTGTGGGTCTGTGGGCCTGTATTGGTAGTTTCTACTACATAATTACGTTATATTTTATCGTGGGCTAAATTTCCTTTTAAACGGCAGCACTCTGCAAGCTGTAACTCTTTTTTTTTTTCTTTTTCAAATCGATATTATCTGCCCTATCGTTGCCTACTTCTTGTGCCTTTGCTTAGGGCTTGACCACTGCGTGTGCGTGTCATGGGAGACTGCGATGGGTGTCTACCATGACAAGAGTGACGCTGTGCATAACCTCCTCGTGGTCATGTCACATCCACCAATACTATGTCACATGGCATTTGGACTCCTAATGTAAGAGCAATGGCTTTTGCCCGTGGCCATCTCATCATCATGTGACTGCACGCCTATCTACCCGTGTCTGTGGCTGGCTCTGAATATTAGGGTTGGGTCGGCCCCATCAGCATCTGCCTGATATCTTGGTGCGTATCGCTGCCGGTTTCGTTAGCTCTGAACGCCCTATGACACATGTTAGATCTTGTCTACTCGGGCTTCTGTGGTGTTGGCCACCGTTTCTCGAGCAATTATCCTAGCAGTAGGCGGAAAAGCTAGATTGATAAACAAATGGCCCATGACAGTTGTCCTGGTCTCTTGTGAAATGGCGCCTCGGCAAGCAGGGACGTTAGAAGAATTGAATCTGTACGTTATGTAAATGATTCATCTCAACTGCCTAGCACTACAGGCTCCTTTTTACACCCGACTTTTGATTCAGCTGCTCTCTTTACTCTTTTTTCCCCTGATATACTTCATTGTTTCTTTGTGGCTCGGGCCGCTGGCTGATGCAGATGGCGGGTATTGCGGATGTAGCCATATCATGATGAGATAAGAGCATGGCCATGTTGTTGGAGAGACTGAGGTTACTCTGGTGTCGTGCATTTCACAGGGCTTGAGTTAATGGGATCTCATGCCCCATGCTAATGATCACTGAACTAATGGGGATGTATTCGGGGGGAGAGCAACTATAGCTCGAAAGACAGGCAGATGAACAGGATATAACCGGCTTACCTCGATGGTGTCTAGGATTGCGGTACAGATGAGAGAGAAAACCCTCTAGCAAATTCTGATCCTAGGTGTTACGGAACACGTCCCGTAATACGGACCTGCGTGCTAAGCCGGCCCAGCCCTTGCGGAATGACCAACACGAGCTTACAAGAAGGTTCTATCATGTTCGGTAAGGAGGGGATCAAGTAACAGGAGAAACTGGAAGATGTGGTCAATAAAGCATGTATAGTCTTGGTGTCCCCCGATGTTGGTAGCTTAGTTTTGTTTCCTTTTTTGCTTCCCAAGAACTTGACAACAAACTGCATTGGACCTAACTGTGAGTCTTCTACACACTTAGCAAACCCTCCACACTAGGCTCATAATATTCTAACGTGAGCTTGTAAGAGAATGTCTTTGCTGAAGCTAATCTTGATCCAGAGTATCGTCACAAAGAGGAGGCGGAAAAGAAGACTCAGCAACTGATAAAATATTTTGCCTTGCGGATGATTCTCCTAGGCCGTGGTTGCTAAACAGACTTGTACCGAGGAACTGACTCGATGCATTACACACCTTCGCTCACTCCACTCACTCTCTTACCCGAAGAACCCACGCCAACTGTAATCATTCACCTGTGCCTCGAGACCAACGATACCCAAAGGGCAGTAAACTCAAGTCCCACAATCACGGCAACCATGATTGTGAGGGATATCAAGTAGAAGGATAATGATCGCGAATGTCATTCCGGGCCGGTGGGCATGTACTTTTGTAGCGCAAACATTGTGCATGGCTTTTAAGCTATCCAGAAACATTATGTATATAATCTAGGCCATATCCCGTCGCCTGCAAATGACAATATTAGTGCATGCGTACTGCTAGGTTTCCCTCCAGTTTCTTTGGACTAAGCCTTTCCAGTCTTCCGGCTCTCAGGCCATCTCCAGTTAGTAATTTCCTGGGGATCTTCGCCATTCTCAAACGAATAAGCCTTCGCCTTGGTCCTTGACTCCAGCAGCGCCTGTTTTGCTACCGCCCCAGCCGCTCCCAGTTCCTTCTTGATGTTGTCAATAGCGTCCATGGCCAAGCTAAAGCGGTCAGTTCTGTTGCGAATCGCTAGCTCAAGCGGGGTGTCAATATTGCCCTTTTCGTTGTATCCACGCACATGAATGTTGTGCGAGTTTGCCCGATGGAAGATGAGTCGGTGCACTAGCCACGGGTAGCTATGGAAGTTGAAGATGACTGGCTGGGTGGCTGTAAAAAGGGTTATCCACTCGACGTCCGAGAGCCCGTGTGGGTGGACTTGCGGTGCAATCAGCTTGAACAGGTCGACTACGTTGATGAAGCGGATGCGGAGGTTGGGTAGATATTGAAGCAAAAGATCAACGGCAGCAATGGCCTCATGCGTGCTGATATCGCCACAGGATGCCATGACAAGGTCGGGCTCTGCCTTCTCTGTGGCTTGACTGGGGCTTTCCGTGCCGTTGTCTGTGCTAAAATGCGGCCAGATTCCAATGCCTTTGGTGCAGTGGTCAATGGCTGCTGGCATGTCAAGATACTGCAGATGATCTTGCTTGTCGGCCACAACCACGTTGACGTAGTTTGTGCTCCTGAGGCAGTGGTCCATGACCGAAAGAAGACAGTTGCCATCGGGCGGGAGATAGATGCGAACAACTTCGGGGCTTTTGTTGACAATAACATCGAGGAAGCCAGGGTCCTGGTGGCTAAAGCCGTTGTGGTCTGTGAGAGGCTAGTTAGCATCTTTCTTTTTCTCTTCCCTTGCTTCTCGTCCTGTGTCTTGTTTCCTCTCTCGCATCTCACTTCTCACTTACCTTGGCGCCAAACAACGGCAGTAAGTAAAATGTTTAATGATGGTACCTTGGCACGCCATTCCACCTCGAGACATTTTTCTAGCCACTTGCAGTGCTGGTTCACCATTGAGTCAATAATGTGAATGAACGGCTCATAGCTATTGAGGAGGCCATGGCGGCCAGTCAAGACATAGCCCTCTAGCCATCCCTCGCACGTGTGTTCCGATAGGATTTCCATCACACGGCCGTCATGGGCAAGGTTGCCGCCATCCTCATCCTCAAGCAGATACTCTCCCATCCACACCTTTTTGCCGCTCTCATAAACACGGCCTAGCTTGTTGCTTTCTGTCTCATCTGGCCCAAACAGCCGGAACGATGTCGGATTCGCCTTGATGACATCGCGGAGAAACCCACCAAAGTTGGCCATGCTTCCACTAAGATTCCTGGCCGAGGCCTTGACTGGTATGGCGTAATTGCGGAAGTCGGGCATTTCAAGCGGTTTGTACAGCTCCCCCCCTCCGTTAGCAACCGGGTTGCCGCTCATACGTCTTGGGCCATCAGGACACAGTTCCCGAAGTTCGTCCGAAATGCAGCCATTTGCAAGGAGTCTTCCGGGCTCGTAGCTTTGCATCCAGCTTTCCAGGAGCTTCAGGTGGTCGTGGTTGGTGAGAGGGTCTGTGATTGGCACCTGGTGGGAGCGCCAAAAGCCGCTTAGATAGTGTTGATCAAGTTTGCGTGGTGCTGTCCAGCCCTTGGGCGTTCGCAGGATGATCATAGGCCAGCGGGGGCGCACTGCTTTGCCTGTCTCGCGACACCCTTGCTGGAATTTGCGAATCTCGTCAACACAATGCTCCATGGTGCTAGCCATAGCCTGATGCATCGAGTTGATGTCGTCGCCCTCCACAAAGTAAGGGCGCCAGCCATAGCCAACAAATAGGGCCTCAAGCTCTTCGTGAGAAATGCGAGACAGCACCGTAGGGTTGTTGATTTTGTATCCATTCAGGTGAAGAACCGGCAAAACGGCGCCATCAGTAATGGGGTTGAGGAACTTGGTGCTATGCCACGAGGTGGCCAGAGGGCCAGTCTCAGACTCGCCGTCGCCAACAATCGTCAGCGCGATTAAACTAGGGTTGTCGAAGACGGCGCCAAAGGCATGTGAGATAGAGTAGCCCAGCTCACCACCCTCGTGAAGCGAGCCGGGGGTCTCTGGTGTAGCATGGGAGCCGATGCCTCCCGGGAAGGAGAACTGCTTGAAGAATCGCTGCAAGCCTTCGGGTCCACGAGTCATGGTGGGGTAAACTTCCTCGTAGACGCCCTCTAGCCACGATTGAGACAGGACAGCAGGGGCGCCATGGCCGGGGCCGGAAATAAAGACGACATTGAGGTCGTGCTTTTTGATCAAGCGGTTCATGTGCATCCACGTAAAGACCTGGCCAGGAGCAGAGCCAAAGTGGCCTAGCAAGCGCAGCTTGAGATGCTCCTTCTCAAGCGACTCCTGCAGGAGTGGGTTCTCGCGCAGATAAATCATGCCGAGGCACAGGTATAGACTAGCTTTGAAGAAGTCATTGTACTTGCGGATCTCATCACTGGTCAGAGGGTTTCCCGGAACTGATGTTCGAGCTTTACCAAAGCAGGTGATGGCAGCACCCGGAGCAGAAGCGGCAAGATTGTTGCCAGGCATATTGTGCAAGAGAGACGATGAACGGGTTGGTCTAACCATAATACCGGTTAGTAGGTTTGCGGGTACAAGCAGGACTAGAAGTGAAGAGAGAGAAAAGGAAAGCAGGCCTATGATTTATAGGAACATGGGCAGGAGCTGTTCCGCATTTGCCATAACAGGACAGTAGCGCAGCTTTCGGTTGTCCGGTGTTATCATTACTTCATTGGTTTATTACCTTGCCCCTTGGGCTGACAGCTGAGCTATGAAAAGAAGATATCAGAGGCATCAAAGACAGTCGGTTGCAGCATACCGATGGCGACATGCTTATGTGTATGATGTGAGGAGAGAGCTAAGTGCTGTCGTAAGTGGCATAATGAGCTTGGTGCTTATGCCTAGAACGGGACATATATTTGGGGCTATATTCTTACTTCGATACTGCGTAGACTGGCTACCTAATACGCCCCAAATTCATGGTTGCGGCACTGACGCAAGGCAGTTGAAGATCTTCAAGGGGGGATATAGAGATATGGAGAAGCAACCGCCTAGAGGGCAGAGTAGAGCAGGTTAGAATGTCATCAAGCCGAAAAATTACGCATACAATCGCGGGGTTGCCGGAAATAGATACATGCTAGGCCCGATTCCCTTGAGCTATGAGACAGATGCAAGGACACATGGCTGCAGACAAGGCCGTTCCTATGCGATCTAGAAAGCGCCGCCTTGAAGGTAGCATGATCGTGCCCGAGAGATTCCCTCGGCTCAGGGACACCTTGCCTAAAAGCTGGCACAAACTTCACCGTATACTACTCCCATACATCCAGGCCCACATGAAGAGTGGCATCGCCGGATTGGGGTCAATTAGCTTATGCTTACTCCCGACACACAGCATGTCATTGAATATTCACAAATCACTTTCATCCTCACAATTGCTTGCTTCCCCGCAAGACTTGAGCTTGAGTAAATGTATATGTATTAGCCCTGTCCTTTGCTAGAGCTTTCTTCGCATCTAATCCTCTTTAATGTGTTCCGGGCCCATCTTGCCATCTCCTGCTTCCACATAACCCTTCCATCATCAGCCATAATACCCAGTTTCCCGGCAGACATTCCCTGATTGTCTTTGCCTTCCCAGAGTAGCCATCCCTATTCGGATGCCAGGGGCCGAAGCCAATCCTCTCCCGCCCATATAAATAGATACTGGCGGTCACTCTGGGCGTACAGCCTCCAACTCTTCAGTTTTTGATAAACTGACTGCTGACCAGCTTTTCACATGCCCCAGAACACTAGAAGTAGCTTACAATGGGATAGACATGACGGTTTCCATGCATTTCACACCATGAGAAAATATAAAATGAAAGTAAATTTGTTTCTTTTTTTTGGAATAACGGGCAATGCCTACTCCATAAGCTTATTGGCATTCCATTCATCTCTCTAGCTGTGAGATAGATGCTGTTAACCGAGAAGATTGCTATCTACCTTTGTAGTCATGCCATCACATGTCTAGACTGCCTATCGTATCAGCCATGTTTAGATACCCTACAGGCGTGGTAGCTGCTTGATATCGCTAGTTTTAGTGCTCGTAAAAAAATAATTGCACTGCATAGCACCACTCGCTACCACATCTTGCAAGTCGGCTCCTTAACTGGGCAGTTAAAGGCCCTGAGGAAATCCTCGCTGTTGGCTAGGGTGCCAGCGGCACGTGCCCAGTTAGGTGAATGAGAGTTGGTAAAAGTGTGGCCAGGCGGTACATCATACTTGCTGCAGAGTCGATTGACGTAGGAGACAAAGAATAGCTGCTCACGATTGAAAGTTTCGAGGCCAGGTAGCATTTCACCACCCTTGCCCGCTGCATCAAGCTTCTTCCATGCCTGATAGGAAGCTAAGAGACCACCGGTATCAGCAATGTTTTCGTTCAGAGTGATCTTGCCATCGACAAAGGTTCTAAATTTGCTCTTTTTCCTATGAACGAGATTAGAGTACTGGTCGACGAAGCACTGGGCCCTAATATTGAAAGCAGCGTCGGTGTCTGGAGTCCACCATGGTGACGTCTTAGTGTAAACGCCATTCTCATCGTAGTAGCGACGCTCAGAGTCAAAGGCATGGCTCATTTCATGACCAACAATAGATCCAAAGCCACCATAGGAGACGTATGCAGGCGCTTCAGCATCAAAGATGGGAAACTGCATCAGGCCAGCAGGAAGTAGTATCTCATTCCCAAGAGCTAGGTAGTATGCGTTGGCTACATTGGGGTTCTCTTGCCATATATCGCGATCGAGAGGCTTCCCTAGATATTCCCATTGCAACTTGTATTTCATTTGTCGTAGGGAAACTTCATTCTCGAAATGTGTGTTGTCATTAATTACAGAATATCTGTACGCATGAGCCAGCTCATCAGGATTGGTGATGTTAGGGCTGCTGGCCGAATATCCAATTTTCTGCTGCATATTGTGCAGCTTTTTGATGGCAAGGTCGGCGCTATCGCTGTCCATCCATTCGGCTGCTTTGAGCTTCTCTGTATAAACTTCTTTAAGATTGGCCACCATTTCCTCGGCCATAGTTTTAGCAGCAGGAGAAAATACCCTTTCCACAAGGAAGCGGCTCGCAATATCCCTAACGGAACTTTCAGTGTAGTGAAGACACTGAGTTTTGTGATCATCCTGAACTAATATACTGTCGTAGAAATCTTTCAGGGGCTTGAGAATATCAGAATCGATAAAGGACTGGTAGCTCACAATGAGATGCCATCTGAAGTAGGACTTCAGCACATCCGAGGAAGCCTTTTCCAGGAGCTTAGGAAGTGCATCAAAGTACCTTTTGTGGTGCACTATTACACGGTCGACAGACACACCCTCAGGAGCAAGTGCGTTGACAATGTCTTGCAAGCCAAGCTCGGGGACTAGCTTAGCAGCCTCTTCTAGGCTCATGGAACCATACTCGTCCTATACACTCAAAGCAGAGAGGATTAATATGTATTTCCAGCGAATATTAATGGGCGAGGAATGGAGAAAAAACAAACCGTGTCGCTATAATTTTCCCCTTCTGATGGCAACAACATGGCAATATTCTTTTCAAGTCTGACAAGATTCTTGATAGTTTCTGGAGTGGTCTCAGGGTAAAGGGTCGTGAGAATCCTCTTCACAATGAAGTAGTAATTTTGAAGTGTCGATTTAGATTTGAAGTCACTTTGTAGAGGCAGGCCAAGATTTTTAGGGCCAACAAAACCGACGGCAATATCGTCAGGGTTGCTGTCATCAATTTGAGGACCAACCGCAGCCAGGCCATCAGTATCATGTTTCAGTAGAATGAGCAGGGCGTCTTTGGTGGTTTCGGCGCCGTCAATCAAAGCAAGGACTTCCTTGAGCGGCTCGATGCCGCGGCTTTTGATGGTTTCTGTGTCCATGCAGGAATCATATATGGCTTTCATTTTGTAAAAGTTCTTGGCATCTTGGGAGTTTGGTTCTATCCCAGCAGGGAGTGGCCCTTTCACAATCTCATGCAAGGTGTTGTCGACATGATGTTGAATGAGCTTGACTGTATCAATTACTTCCTCATCAGATTTCAGGTGATGCTTTCGACGCCAGCCACCACAGACCATTTCTTCAAACTCATTGCACGGGTCAAGATGGGCGTAGTTGGGGGCAAGGTTGGAACTGAACTCTTGCGCAATGCGCTGGCAGCTAGGCGTATTGCAATAGCCAGGAGTGAGGGGGGTTTCATCGTCAACTGTGGAAGGCCCAGCCTGGGCATTGATGGTATGGGCGAGTAGGCCTGGGGCTAGGACGGCGCCGAGTCTCATGATAGTGCTAACCACGTATGTGAAGCAAAAGGGATGACAGCAGAAGACAGAGGAAGAATAGGGATATAGGGATGGGGAAGAAATGAAACACACGGGGGACGAGAGAGTGTGTGCGTGTGTAAGAGAGAGGGGGGGTAGGGTAGAGAGACAGCGAGACAGAGAGACAGAGAGAAGGCAGACAGAGAAAGAGAGACAGAGGGCAGCCGGATATTAATGGCTAGTAGGGCAAGAGAAATGGACATCACTAGCTAGATAAGCTTGATCAACACGATCAAGTGATGTGCCAGGTTATACTTCCTACACTACAGGGGGTGGGTTCCTGTCCAAGGAAGACAGTAAGAGGGCTCATTTTTTGGCTGATCTATATATTGTCAAGTTAAAAATAGCTTTGGAATTTTTACACCAACCAGCATAAGAAAGGCTGGCCAGAGCGTCTTTTTTGGACAGAATAGTATAAGTAGAGAATAGAAGTGCTATGGAATTAGCGATGCTGAGGTCTGCGTGTGGTAGTAGCGTCTTTCAGCTCACTAGTGCGTCGTGAGCGCCGTAAGAGATGAAGCCAGAGATGATGCAATGCATATAGTAGAGGCGCGGAAGCTATTCGCAAGAGTTTGCACAGCAGTATGCTCGGGTGATTTGCTGGTTGTCCAAGACTCTGCCTAGATTGGTCCTCAGTATGCGGGCAGGGGTAGTTAGTGTCTACTTACACGATGGTGCTCCCTAGCGGGAGTGCAATACGGAGCAAAAGCTCGCAGACTCTTGCGACAACTGGATTTCGCAGAGCAGCTCCGGACATTACGTAAGCGGAGAAAATACAGGGCAGCCCATACATAAACCTATAGCGGTGCAAATAGGATCACGTGACTCTTTGCGCCGCTGGGGGTGCAAATAATATGTTATGTAATCTGAAAAAGGGTAACACATCGTAAATTGAAGACGCAT